>BGNK01001089.1:844-47895 GCA_003297005.1 Symbiodinium sp. clade A Y106 | reverse complement strand
AGCGGGCTAGGTCGGGTTTAGGGGCCCAGCCTTAGTATTGTTCTGATCTTGGGTTTAGGTCCCCTCATCAGGGGAAGCTGGGCTTAGGGTTTAGGTTAGTGCTAGGTTGTTTCCCCCCCACAGGGTGCCCCCCGACCCGCAAGCATAATGATGTCCATGTCATCCATGGCCCAATCTTGATGACATCCACACTGAGTTTTCCGGCCGGTCCAGTCAGAATGTTCCAACTTTGGAACATCATGCCAGAATTGGAACTTGCACGCGCTCGCTCATGGAGCGCTGAATGTCAGGGTGCGTATGTTCCAACTTTTTGGCGTCCACTGTACACAAAGCACGGCCATACACATACACAGGCGCATACACACACACACAGAGACACGTCTCTCAGTGCCAGAGAAACCGATGCATTGTCCTTGCCGCTAGGTGGCCATGGCCACTTTTCAAGTTGCTTGTGCTGGATGAGACGGATGTGACACTTTTTGAAAGGCAGACCCTTGCCAAAGGGCTTCTTGAAGAGGATCCGGAGAAGCTGGAGGCAACTACTCTCAAGATCAGGCGTCGCTGCGAGGCTGACTTGCAGAACGTAGCCAGTACCGGCAAGCTCCAACAGGCGTCTTGCCTCCACGGCCTATTGACGATCACAGCTCTTCAGCTGAAGCTCGACGCTGGCTCTTTGGAGTCCTTGAACAGCATGATCAAAACGTCCGTTTCCGTGGCGAACAACACACGCATGTCTTTGGAGTTGCTCAGCAGTCGCGTCAACATGAGGAAGACCATTTCCATAGAGACTGGTGGCAAGACACGACTTGCCGATGTGCGACCCGTGGCTGAAGCCTTAGCCCGCAGTGCCGTCGTTTACCAGCACTGCGAGAAGGATGTCCTCCGGACCGATTTCCGATGGAAGCCGCCCGACCCGAAGCAGCTTGTCCACGCAGACGTGCGGAAGCATAACCCAGCTCTTTCTATGACCGCGGCGCAACGATGGGCTGTCAAGTACAACTCCACTCTGCTGAAGGCTGCACATGCGTGGCGCCATGCACACACTGGCGACACTGGTCTTCTGCTAGCTGTTCAGTTTGGAGAGGACCAGCAGCAACTAGATCAAGATGAGGAGACGAGGCCACAAATGTTCGTCCTCGCCGAGCTGTGCGGTCGCAGTGCTTGGCTGGTGCGTCTTCGGAGACAGGCAGCCAGCGGTCAGGATGGCTTCAACTACGTGTTGTCCCCGAAGATGGAGTTTGTGTCCTCGCTGGATGCAGTAGCTGCCCAGCAGCTGTTCTTGCGCGGCTCAAGAAAGCGTGCTCTGTCCTTGGCCGTGCTTGGGTGGCGGCACGAGGCAGCAGATGAAGGATCTAGTCCAGGGATTCTTGTGTTCCAGGCGACACAAACCCTTTCCGTGAGCCACTTGCGCAAGACACGATCAAAAACCACCCGCCCTGTTAATCCTGCAGCAGATGATGCCGCAGACGCTGCTGCAGAGGACAGCCCTGAGTCGGATGGCAGCGGCGAGGATCGGGCTTGGAATGAGGAGGCCGCCACAACTGCGTCACCTCGCATTTGCAAGCGTTTCGCCCATGTTTGTTTCTGAAAACCTTACTGCATCCCTGTTTTTGATGTGTCCTGCTCCTTGCGTGCTCCGGAGGCAGAACTCGTAGCTGCTGAGATCTTCCAGGGCGCCGACGATGGCTTGTCGGACGAACAGATCCTGGGAGGTTCCGATGCAGCTCGTGACATAGAGGAGCTCGAGCAGGTGCATCGCCGTTTCGTGGCCGCGGCGGTTGAGAGGAGACAGGAGGAGTGCAATGCAGCTGGTCGAGGCACTGTTCCTCCTACCCCAGATGACGACCAAGCATCCGCGGCTGGGCAAGCATTCGACGAAGATGGCGACATTCTCGACAGTTTCCTCAATGGCGAAACAGTGGCGGAAGTGCCATCTACGTCCCGCACGCGCGAAACACTGTCTCCTGCAGCGGTGGCTACTGCGCTGCAGCGTTGGCTGGACGGCGTGCGACCGTCCAGAGCGGTTCTTCTAGAGCAAGCCAGAGTTGCAAGGAATCTTGCCTAGGTTAACAAGTGTTCGCTCTAAGCTACTGCTTTCTCTGCACTGCCATGTCCTATACTCATGTTGTGCACATACCCGAAGCAGGAGCTTTGACGCGGAGGACCTGGCGGCTTGCCTCGGACCACGACTCGCGCTTCTGCTTCACGCGCAGGACAACAGCTTGGACGTGGACTTCGTCAGTTGGGTGAGACCGTTCAAGGATGTAAAGGGGCGTGTGGTGCAGCTGGATGAGCAGGGTGGTGTCATCTACCCTTCGCACTTCGTCAAGCCCATAACTTTCGAGCGCTGTGTCTTTCTCATGCACGCCACTGGCGCACGTGTGCGCAAGAAAGAGAGAGAGATCATGGATGCGGAGTCTGTCCGTCTCCGAGACATGTGTCGTGTGATTGTTGACTCTACAGGAGACCTTCCTGCACTGGACAGCAGCCACTGCGTAGCTTGCAACACCCCTGGGGATGTGCACAGATGCGGTTGTTGCTTGCAGTTCTGGCACCGGCATTGCTCAGAGCAACTGGTTCCATCAGTGTGCGCTTTCATGCGAGAGCATGATATGCCGGAGCTCTGTGATGACGACATCTCCTGCGACATGCTCCCCTTCTTCTTCCTGTCTGGTGCTCAGAGCGACTTCCTTGACGGCTTTTCTCTGCGATGTTTCCTAAGGTGACAGCTTCTTTTCTTTTCGTAACTTTTCGTAGCATTTAGAAAGCATTGCCACAATACAGTTAGGAAGTTTTCGGGATCTGCACTGCCTTTAGCCTCGTGTAGCGCTCTTGGGCTTTGCTGTCTTCGCCAGGCATTCCAGCCAGGATGCGGATATGTGGACTCACATCGTTGGCCTGGCCCAGCGGCTGGGCTGTACGGCCAAAGAGGTGCTGGGTAGGCGCAAGCGTATTGTTCATCCTGTTGCCAGGGAAGAAAGCAGTTAGCAGTGACTTAGCATCTTTGTTATTTCCTTTGTGTGGCGTGCGGTGTCAGGGACCAAGCTGTTGAACGGCTGCGAAAGCCGCCGCCAGCAGCCGTGTGCCATGCCTGCTGGCAGTTCCTCCGGACTGCTGGAGGCAGCCTCATTAAGACTCCTAAATTAAGCTTGTTGTTGGCGCTTGTTCTTTGTTTTATAGACTTGCCGATATGATACACAAGCTCACAAACTCTAGGCAAACTTTGCAATGTGCAACACAAGCCGTCAGACTCCGGTGGCCCTGTTCTCTCAAAGTTGTGGAAGCCACGGCGACAGCAAACCCATAAGCTCGAGAATCATCTTCTACATATGTGCAGGCTCCTCCGGATCAGCGTCGTCGCGGGCAGAAGGGCCGTCGAGAGTTTGATTATATTTTGAAGTCCGGAGGCAGGGGGCACTTCTTGGCTGGTTGCGCAGCTGGCTACGGTGATCCAGTTGCTGTGTTCGTGTATGGTGACGGGGCTGGTGCATTTGTTGCTGTGTTAGTTTCTGGCTTGAGGCGGCCGGAATTCCGCCACACACGGATGCAGTCGGATGCTGCTAAGCTAGCTGTGGCTGCTATGGACGATGCATTTCTAGACACACGAAAGCTTGGGAAACGTTTCGCACAGGCGGGAGGACTGTGCAATGATCGCTGCCTAGCTCCTGAAGGAGGCAGATCGGGTTTGCGTTGTCACTTGTGCTGTATGGCTATATGCGGGTTTGTTGGGATGAGTGCGACACAATGCCACATGAGTCTTGACGATGAATTTGGCGTGGCATGCTTTCACGCTGTACTGCACGCTGTCCGGCAGGTTGGCGGTCATTATAGGTTTGGGCGCAGGTCGCCATTTAGGCAGATAAGTAAGCACGTAGGCAGATCGGCAGATCGGAAGGACGCGCGGTTCTCTATTGTCACGTGGCACCCGACGTCCTGTTCTTTGGGTCTCACAGCGGCCGGATCCTTGGATGGAGGTTTCCATGCATGAACCAATTCATAGAGAGGCCCCCCTAGCTTCGTTTTTTATCTTCACTTGGAGTCGGCATTTCAAGAGACATGTCTTAGCGCGCTTGGCTACCTTAGCTCACCGAAACAGAGTCAGAGACACCAGGCCTGTAGACCTGCATAGATAGGGCATGCAGTACCTAAAGGATCATGGGACTTAGTAAGTGGGGTTCTAAGTAGCGTACCGACATTTACTTATTATATAGTTACTGGAATTTCCATGTGAGGTAGTTATAACCTGACTTGCTACGTCCCAGGATCCTACAAGTAGGACCCGAATCCCTAAACCGTAGCCCACAGCCCCAACGTCGCTTCGTCTGGTGACGATGCTGATTGATATGTCCCATGCTTGTCGAGCGTTTGTTCGGAATTCATTTGCTTCCTTTCAGGCTTCGGTGTTTTCTGCTCTTGTGCGGAATTGCAAAGAAGCCAAGCGACCATTACTTGTAACAACAGTTCTATTCTGCGAAACTCGATGCGCTGGCACAGGCACCAGCTCCGCGTCCTCCAAGAGGCATCTGAGCGGGAGCCCCGTTTCCAGAAGCCGCCGCCCAGGGTTGTAGGTTTTTTTTCAGACTACTTCAAGACTAGCATGTTGTTCAAAGTGTTGCCAGATGTTCTTTGTTTGAAGTATCTATGGAGATGAACAACATGGAGGCAGTCGCACTGGTCATGTTGCTAGGGAGCATAGAGAACGTCAGCCACATGGACTAGGATCGTAGTGCGGCTACTTGGAGGATCGTGGGACTTGGTAATTAGGGTTATAGGGACCTTTAAAAAAGAAAGATTACTTTACTTAAACCCTAGTTACCAATTCCCGTGATCCTGCAAGTACACCTCGCAGATAGCAAGTTGGCGCTGGTCAGCCGACAGTGTGCTGAGTCATGTCTTGTGTGTTTCTATATGGCTTCTATAGCAGGGCCTGCCTGAAGCACTCCGCGGTGCTTTGCTAGGACTCCTCGAAGCATGCTGCTCATGTTTTTGCGATGGCTCTACGATGTACTCCTCCGCTGGCTTACGTGGTTTCAACAAAAGTTTCATCGTGCGGCAGTGCATAGCACCGTGGAGCACGCGCCGCTGGAAGAGGAGGAAGTGACCGTCATGGAGAGTACAGAAGCGCTTGCTGAAACAAGGGCTCGACGACGTCGTGCTCGTAGCTTGTCTGCGTTACGCATTGCTACGTATCTGTAAGCTATTCACTATATATGTCTTGCGTTTTACACGCGATAAGGCGTGGACTACGAAATAGTGGACGAGGTGCTGCCACCTAGTCCCGCGACTGATGGCAGGTGCATGCAATCTCTCATCGCCATGCAGTCTGTAGCCTATGTCACGGAGTGGCACAGGTCAGCTGTGGAAGATGCTTTTGCGGAGTGGCATGCTACACATACAGAAGATATGTTTCGTGCCTAGATTTTGCGACCAGACGGCATGACACCAGTGTCGGGGCAAAAATTGCGCTTCCACTTTCTACTTTGTCCTTTCATATCAAGGCCACCTCTGCTCATGATGCTTGGCCCTGGGACCTTAGACCACAGATCCCTAGAAACCGCAAAGGATGGGGCATTGATGTCGTCGTAAAACCAAAACACCCGCCTTTGGGACCTAGGGCCCTAGGCCCTAAGTGGGGCCTAGGGCCTTGGGGCGTAGGGCCCTAGGCCCTCGGGCTCTAGGCTAGGGCCCTAGGCCTAGGCCCTAGGGTCCTCGGAGGGCCTAGGGCCCTAGGGCCTAGGGTGCTGGGGGAGGCCATGGGGTCCTAGGGGCCTAGGCGCCAGGGCCTAGGCCCTGGGGCCCTAGGCCCCAGGGCCTAGGGCCCTAGGGCCTAGGGCCCTAGGGGCTAGGGCCCTAGGCCCTAAAGCCTAGGGCCCTAGGCCCTAGGGCCCTACTAGCAAGACCGGAGCAAGGACAGAAGGAAGAAAGGAAGGAACAAACAGAAAAACAAACACACCAACAACCTGGTGGCTCCGAAACACGACACGTTGCTGCGCGTACGCCCTGTGTGACAACACCGAACAACAAGGGAACACGGAGCCATAGGTTGAAGATGCGCGTTCCTTGGACCGGGCTCGGACCCCGCCCCTCCAGCCACATCCCCAGAGGGTGCAGGAGAGGGGCGAGGGGGAGTAGGGATGGGTGGGTGGTGAGGGGATTTGGGTGGGAGAGCACAGGCTTGAATGTTCATGTTGCTTGCCGGCAATTACCTGGTGTAAAGTGTGCTTGCTACATTACTAAATCACATATATTGCAACCACACAGTCTTACAAGAAAGCACTTGTTAGCCATCTTCTTAGCTGTAAACAATCCTAGGCTGTGTGGTGCCCAGGCCTGACCGCTGAACCCGTTTGCGCGACCAGAGGTCAGGACCTAAGACGTGTGGCGCAAAGGCCTCCTTGCTTTCTCGGAGGATCATGAATGAATTTTACGGCTATGGTTATGATTGCCTTCAAGAAAGCTCTTTGCTTCCTTGGTTTCATGATCTTGCAAGCAGAGCAAGTGATTTGAGCGAGTCAACGAGTCAAGCAATATGTCCAACGCATAGGAGTTGTGCCTTGTTGATTGAGAAGGTCAACTGCAAGCTTCTTCGGCCCATAAGCACCAAGGGGTGTTGCAGACAAGAATGCCAAGCTTCAGTGTCGAGTGGTGCGAGGAATATGAACTTGAACAAGCCTTTGCTGTAGCACAACCTACGTGTGCATGTCCCACAGAAGAGATGCTCCTACAAAGCAAAGGCTACGTACTGCAGGCCCCGCACAACAGAAACGTTTCTTAGACCACGGCGTGACAAAGCCATGGAAAATCTTAAAGGGACGGAGCACAAAACGTTGCTTCTCCTACGCGCTGCGTGGGACGACCTTCCTATGGAAGGCTTTGCCAAAGAAGTGCTGCTGGTGAGGGCAAGCAGACCGCGGAACATTTGGGCAAAATACCATTGCATCGTAGGAGCGGCTGTTGTGACCTTGCAGCCCAACGGCAGCATGCTCGTGCATGGCCAGGCTCGTGATATGGTGGTGCTGACCTTTGCGACAGAGACGCGAACCCAGCTGGGTGTCCTGCCACGCCAGTGGCGAGGTGCCTGTGAGGACACCGTGGGCTGGCGTGCCCGGATAGATGCCGGTACCGGCAATCTGGAAGCCGTGCTACTCCGCGACTACACTGCGTTCGGCACGCCGTCGACGCATGTCCAGCTTGGGCCACTGGAGTTTGTTCGCGGGTGGGCCTGCGGCAGGCTGACGTCACTAGATGCGCAGGTCTCTTTTCCGCCTCCTGTGCCGGCCCTTACAGAGCAAGCTCCGCATGCTGGAGATGGCGCCGCAACAGTGAAACGGAGACGGAGATACAAGTCTCCGCCGGTGCCTGCGCTAGGCGACCAGGCAGGTAGCTGGAGCGTTTTGTTCTGGTGCCGCGCGAGTTGCTCGAATGGCAGGTGGTGCCCCTGGAACAGCATGTGCAAAACGTGTTGGAGCCCGAGGCTAGGTGGGTAGGTGGGTGTGCAGGGGAGTTGAAAGTTTTGTCGGAGACATGAGATGTCTCCTTGATCCAGATGAGTGCACAGGCCGTGGAGACGTCTGCGGAAGCTTCAGGGCAGGCAGAAAGGCAATTGCTGCAGGGCCACTGCTAACTCAGACCAGTGCAGTGCACAGTTGCCAGCAGCACAGATGATTGAATTGCATGCGGCAGGCGACGGCTGCCTGGTACGCATGCGGGCGTGGATGAAAGATGGAACGAACTCAACCGCAGCTGGACAAACATGGCGTAGATGGCTTAGGTAGTCAATGCAGTAACACTCAGGAAGCTTTGCGTTTCCAGGGTTCTTGCACAAAAGCAATAGCTGCTCGCATGTCGCATGTGGCTTCAGGATGGCCGGAACGTCATCTGAAACACTACATGGAGCATCAGGCCTCGCATGATGTGGAAATGCGGGCGGCGAATTGTATTGACCTCCGTGGGGATGACCTGGACAGCTTGCGACTTTTGCTAGCACGCATGCAGTTGAGCTGCTACAGTACGGCTTTCTCTGGCGTCGACAGCCCTGGCACAGCCTTCGCGATGCTCCGTGCTGAGTGCGCCAGCATGACTGGAGAGGACGTGGCTTCCATGCCAGCCCCCCGTCACTTGCACGCGGTGGTTCCTGAGCTGCGGTTCAGCTTCCTTGCGTGCGCGCATGCATGTGTGTGTGTAGGCGGGTCTGTGTCTGTGTTAGCGTGAGTTGTCTCTGTGTCTGTGTCTGTGAACCTCCTGTCAATCTCGGTGCCTAGGAATGGGAGCGGCATGCGCAGAGGGAGCTGTTGTGCCATCCACATGCACCCGAGTGTCTCTACGAAGACATCAACGGGTTCCTGCAGCCGACCTTGCGGGATCGTATGGATGCGATGCAGCGCCAAGACAGCTTCCAAACGGAGCTGCTTCCAGTTGTGCGGGCAGGCCGAGCAGTGCAGAGGCACGTGGGACGCAGTTTTTCCTGTTGTGCGTGCCGCCGTGATGCCTCTTTCTCGCAGACGTTGGATGCCGGTCTGCTAGTGTTTTGTACCTCGGAGGGGCAAGGTTTGGGACGTTTAGGAACACACCAGCGTGGGGGGGGGGAGAGAAGCTTGTTGTGCATGTTTGCAGGAGTGCCCCTTGCCTGGTGCATGCGCGCCACTGTCCGGTGAACAGCGAGATCGCGATGGTCCACGTAGCGGGCACGCCGTGCCAAGCCGTAAGCAGCATGGGTCTACAAGACTTCCAGCATGCGATGAGCTACTCACACTTCTTGACGTGGGTGGCAATCAGGAAGCTATGCGAGGAACCTGTTTTGATCCAAGAGAATGTAGAGGATTTCGACAGGCGGGAGCTGATGCAGCTCTTAGACCAGTACGACTGGTCTTTTGGCATGATTTCTCCGTGCCAGCTGGGTTGGCCCGTGCGCCGTGTGAGACAGTGGTGCGTGTGTCTTGGCTGCTGCAATGGTGTGGCTTCTTTGCTGCTGTGTCAAACTAACCGTGCGTGTCTTGAAAGATGCTGTGTCTTCAGGGGCCGCCACAAAGCGAAAACATTGGCCTTTCGAAGCTTGCTGAACATCTTCAGCGACATGTTTCACCAACGAGTCAGCGATGATTGGGAAGTCTTTTTCTGGCTGTTGCTTGACTGATTTCTGGGACTGCATATAGGGCATCGGGTACTGCAGTCCCTGGGCACTTTCGCCTACAGCAATGTCAAACAATGTGTTCCGTGCCTTATTAAGGTCTCCGGAGCGAGAATCCGATGCAGAGCAGTTGAATCGAGAGCTTTCGTGGGCTGCTTCCCGTCCTGGGAGCAGGTGGCACGACAAAGAAGCAGTTCCCACCCTGGCCTCCCACGGTCTGGCGGCCTTCGAAGAGTGCTTGACAGATTGGGAGGCGGAGGCGTACCAGACTTACATGCAGCAATATCCGGACTGTGTGTATGCCCTCAATCAAAACCCGACCTCGTGGCCGATCTTCTCCAAGGGACAAGCCGCTCGGTGTTAGGGTTCTATTGCAGAAACTCTGCGTGATCAGTCATGGCAGTCATGGCATGTAGCTACGTGAGAGTGGAAGCAGTTTTGTTTCGCTCAGGTGCTGATGACAATCATCCGGAGCTTCAATATCCTTATGAGTGCTCGGCACCAGAGATGGCTGAGCCTGCGTGAAATGCTGACAGTGCAAGGTTTTCCTTTGCATGTGGTCCTGACCCACGGCGTTCCTTGCAGTTCTTATGCACTGCGAAGCACGCTAGCGTCGCAAGGAGAGAAATGGACGGCTTGGCCGTCCCGCCGTCAGGCTTGTCAGCAGTCCGGCAGCAGCATGCACGTGGCTGTATCCGGTCTCGTGCTGCTTTTTGCATTGACTCAAGTCGTGATCGAGCCCGGCATTTTAGAAGCGCAGCACTTTCAGCAAAGCCGAAGGAGGCTGCTTAAGCCGGTACAAGGACGACGTGCGATGGCTGACTTCAGTCTAAGCTCCATCTCATCTGCACGAACGTAGCTTGTGCAATCCCGCTGCGCCCTGCAGCTTCCAGGGACCCTCGCGGCTTTTGCGAGCGCGTCGCACCGCGTGACTTCCACAGTGCAGCAGAAAAGGTTGCCGAAACCAGTGCCACGGAAGCATGCTCTGTTAAACCGAGAAGTCCCGTATTTTTTTGACGCGAGGTCATGAAGTGAAGCTGAGGAAGCCTTGCAGCTTGCAGATGCCGACAGAGAGACAGACAGAGAGAAACAGCGACAGAAAGAGCGAGTGCGCATGTTTGGCTCAATGTTGTAGTTCTGGAAGTCTTGCACTCTTGATGCTTTGGAGAGTTCACGGCTGGTTGAGCGCCGACTGCGTGATCTCATGTCAGGGGGCAACGTGCCGCCGGTGGGTGCTTCTACAGCAGGGGCACCGCGAAAGGACTACTATGATCCCAATGCTACCTTGGCCGATCTTTTCGGAGACCTGAAAGGCTTGCCTCTCTTAGAGGCCATCTGGACACAGTACCAGGCTCGGCCCGACCAGCTCCGCTTGGCATTTGAGTACAGTCAGCTGTGTGGTGGCTACATGTAGCGGCACTGATTATGTTTTGTTGCACCTCAGGTGGGGGAGAAGGCTCGAGTGCCTTGGTTCCTTGACAGCGAGCAAAAGGTCCGTGGGATCGAGAGGCATCCTTTGAACGGGCGCCAGCACAACGGAGTGAAGCAGCAGTACGTCGCGTCGGTACGCCTTCGAGGAGTGATAGAAAACGTCCGAGGAGAGTGTTGGCTCACAGAGGCCAGCATAGACAGCTCCGGACGCAGAAGTGGCCCGAAACTCGCTTTGACCTTCGGGTCCCTCAGCGAAGCGTTTTACTCAGCGCTCCAGGACGACGCAAGCAACCCGGCGTTGGTTGCCACGTTGAGTCGCGGTTTGGAGGCTAGGCTGGTCAGCCACCGCACGCCGGAAAGCGTGTTGAAGTTCCTCATCCGTTACCACAACGGATTCCATTTCGGAGCTTCCACGAGTTTTTTGGAACTCATAGGCCTCATCCCTGAGGCCTGTAACAGAGAGAGGGAGCAAGAGAGAGATAGAGAGACAGACAGACAGACAGACAGACAGAGACGCAATGACACAGACGATCATGTGCTGCGCAAGGTGGAGACGGCCCCGACGGCTTGGAAGACACAGACCGGGCTGACGTGGCAAAACAAGGAGTACGAGAGCAAATGCATTTCGGCTGTATTGGTCCTGTTGGACCAGATGGATTTACCTGTCCATGTTACCGTTGTAGGCATGAGTATTCAAGCCGCTTGAATCAAATGAGGTGCCACCTTCATCAAAACCCACACCGACTACTCGGAAAGCTTTCCAGAATGGCGGTTGTACGAAGCCGCAAGGGCATGCTATCACTACTTGTCACGGAAGACTGAGCTGCTTGAACAGTTCAAGGATTCTTGCCAGTGTGTGACTTGTGTGCTTGTGCCAGTCGTGCATCTAATCTGCGGTGTATAGGAGGTCTGTCCGTGCGCCCTTGCCCGCGCAGGAGATGATGCAAGAGGAGGTTGACTTTCTTCATCCTGGCATATCCAACAGCGTGGCGTCGCAAAACATGCAGCACATCATGAATTCCGTAGTTGCTTGTCTGCAAGGAACAAGGACAGGGAGTGACGCGGCATGTTGAGTCCAGTCTGCCATGTTCACAGGGAAGCATGCTGTACGACGGCATGTCTGAGAATGACGTGAGTATGATTTTGCTGGAGTGCTGCCGGCTGTGTGTGACTTGTCGATATAGAGTCGGTAGAGGTAATGACGTGCTTTGATCAGTGACAAGACCCTATCGAACCCTGCACGTTACAGCTCTACCTCTGCCCGGCCTAAACCTGAAACCCCAAACCCCACTCCCTAAAGTCCAAGTTCTTGCAGGTGCTATGTGTGGGTCCGATTACGCCTTTTTGTAAATGTATGCACACTCGTACACAGACAGAGTGAGCAAGTTGCGATTTACTATTGGGGGTTTACAAGGGGGGCAGGGGGGAGGGGGTGTAGGGCGGAGGGTGTGGGGGGGGGGCACGTTGAAGGGTCTCAGCTGTCTCTGAAACGAAGACTTGTTTGGGTAAGGGTCATTTAATGGTAGCAGCCCGACTCAAGGTCCCTTTGCTAGAGGACAAGCTTGAGGAGCATCAAAGTTGGATCTTTGACACCGTCGCGAAGAAAACCCTCGTGCAAAGGCTCTTCACTCTGATGACGGGCAGTGTTGTCACATCGGAGATCGGCGCCAAAGGCTCATCGAAGCGAGGTGCTGCTAAGCAGAAAGCCAAAACCGCCAGCAAGAAAGCCAAATCGGCTCCCAAGGCAGGAACGGGCAACCTTGTGCAGGCGGCACAGCTGCCAGCTTTGCCGGAGGACGTGTGGAAAAGCGAGGCGGCGTCAGTTGTGAACACGAAGAGAGGCGTGAGAAACAAGCTGTGGATTGACGATGTCCTTCGCATCATCAACCACATCATCAGCTTTCTTCGTCGGCAGCCGTGTCTGTCCGATGTGCCACAGCGAACCTTCGACAAGTTGAAGTCGTCTTTGCTGAGGCTGTGCTTGGTTTTCGCTTTCAAGGGAGAGGCCACGGTCCAGACCCCACGTGGAGCGCGACAGCAGAAGAAGTGGAGTGGTCTTCGGACAGCCCTGCAAGGGCATGCCTGGCAGGTGCTTCTTCAGGACTGCTCGTGAAAATCATGGGTGAGTTTTGGAGGTTGATGTCGCGGCTTCCGAAACAATACAAGAAGTCCTTTGCTTGTTTGCACATGTGCATACCATCGGTCAGTGGATTTGTTTACTTCCCTGTTGGGCTGTCGGTTTGTCCTTGTAGATCTAGACTGCTAGACAAAGCCAACGTCGTGCTGCGTGCTCAGAATTGGCAACCTGCAGTGCCATGTACCTTGTAGCAAACACAATTTCCATTCGCGAGAAGCTAAGAGAAAGCACGAATCCTGCTCCCGCGCTGCTTCTGTGAATCATGCACGAAGAGTTCACAGGATGCCGATGCGGGCGTGGACTTCGTTGCCCTCCGGGATCAGCACGGCTCTCTTCCAGGCGGGCTGCTCGGCCCGGGCGAGTGCGAAGAGATGTACGTGGACGAGAAGATGACCGAGATTGAGAAGCTGAACTCCCTCGTGCACGCTGTAGACAAGTGGCTGCAGCAGGAGCCTGCAAACCCTTTGCAGAGCCAGAGCGGAATGTTGGTTCAGGAACAGACAACATTCGGAAGGATGCTGGCCGCCCTGCGGCAGGAGTGCACTTGCGTGCCCGAGGCGGACAACTCCAAGGTGAATAGGGACAACTGCTACTTGCACTGCGCCGAGCCAAGCATCAACGACCTCTTGTACGACGTGACCCTGGTAGTGTGGGAGACATTCGGGGACGAATGGGCGTGTTTCGTGAACTTGGCCGTGGACCTGACTGCGAAAGGCAGCCCGTCTCATAAACTCATTGGCCCCTCTCTCTCTCTCTCTGTTTCTTTCTGCCCCTCTCTAGCGTGGTTACGTGGACTTTTCACCCTAAATCTCAGACCCTTGTAACGTAACATCACGCAGTGAATGTCATGTTACACAAGATTGCAAAAAAATGCTTTATTCGTACTTCTCATGTGATCCTGTTCAGGCTGGACAAACCCAAGCACCCATGCCGCAAGCGTGGATCCCAAGCAGCAGTGCTCCAGGGCTCTGCAAGAGTTGAATCTTGGCGCCGGCCAGGCAGTTGCTATGACAAGAATCCGGACCGCCTACATCATGAACTTGCTTGGCGAGCTTGTCTCGGAAAGTGCCGTCAATCTCAAGGAGCTTTGGCCCGTGCTTGAGAAGAAAGCTGTGCAGGACATTTTGGTCCAGGTGGATGGCTGCTTGATGTCCGGGCACGGCCTCCTCTGTGCTGTGTGGACGTCGTGTATGGCAGACCTACTTACCACGGGGAGTGTGGATGCAGCACAAGTCCTGGCCACGAATCATGTCCGACCCGTCACCGATGTGGCAAAGAAGTGTCTTCAGAACAGCGGCGGCGCAGGCGCTGCTGAAGGAGCTCAAGGTTCGGATGACACCAGTGCCTGCTACTTCACCGTGACGAAGATGATTGAGTTCGGGGCTGATGACCTGGTCCCCCCAGCGGACGTGCTTGCATCCCTCAGATGCAAGCTGAAAGCGGAGCTCCTCGACAGAGCACATGCCCTGGAGGCTGAGGCCCGCGACCTCATGACGGTGATGGTGACCCTCACGGAAGACAACAAGAATCGTGCCGTCACAAACCATGCATTGTTTTGCAAGGTTTCCGAAGACGGCATGGACGTGAAGATGTCTGCGATCGCAGATGCGGGCGATGGCACGGAGATCGGCGAGTCCAGGCTGCCCAAGAGCCTATCCTTGATGTTTTTCGGAGACGTGGGCGAGTACACCGTAATCTCAGCGGCTGAGGGCGGAGGCGGACGAGGCCGTGCGAGTGTGGCTTTGCGGCCTGGGAAGCCAGCGCAGCAAGTCCCGTTGCGCATCTTTGTGGATGAGAAGCCCTACGGCCGCTTGTTTGCAAGTTGTAGGTAACTGGCAACAGCCATGAAATGCTTGTGGCTCTCTCATGTGAGGTGGATTCCAGTGGAGCGTGGAGGCAGCCGGCATGAACAACATGGAAGGCTCCGTGTTCTGCCCGGCATGGTTGGTGCCGCAGGTTGCTGACAACGAGTTGCCGAACATGATCTACAGCACCGGTGAGTTCACGATGAAGCACATGTTGCCTGTCAAGAAGGATGAAGGACTGCAGCTTGAAGAGAAGGTCGTGAAGGTCATTTTTCCCATGCTCGTGGCATCCGAAGATGTGGCTTGCCGTAGGGCGGTGTTCAAGAATGAGAATGGTGATGCGCTTACCAAGATGTGTCGTGGTCTGCTGTATCTCGCCTGTACAACTTACATGTCTGCGCTCAAGGGGATGCGAGGAATGTGTGCAAAAATAAAAGAACTATATTTGTATGTTATATGTTTGTAGGTCTGTTTGCCCATTACAAGAGCTTGCTATGCAAGCTCTTCGGTTCGTGTTAGGGCTTCGCTACGCTTTCTGTGTTAGCTTTTCCGTGGCAGTTTCGTGTGTGTGTGTGTGTATGTTTCTGTTCTGCTTGTCTGCTTTGAACTACATTAATGTCAGCTCCATTGTGGCATTTTTTATGTTACTGAGGCCAGGTGAGACTCGCAAAACATCTTCCAAGAAGAAGTTGGAGGACCCATCAGGGAGCAAGGACAGCAGTGCAGCTGGAAGCAAAGATGCCGACAGTGATGCGGTCGTGAGTGCTTCGAAGACAGGGGCTGGCGCGAGCGCAGCGATCGCGAAGGCATTCAGTGCTGCCAAGATGAACAGCTCAGAACTCGTTGGGTCCATCATGCTTAGGACCCCCAAAGATTCCAGACACTTGGTCAAGTAGTTGCTCCGTTTGCTCTAGTCAGTGACTACAGTTTCTTCCGAAGCCGACGAAACGTCGTCACGTCGGCCAGTGTGCAGTCACAGTGTGCAGCCGGACTGTTTTTTTTGCAGAAGGGGTCGCTGAGTTTCTGGCAGGCCTCACCCTATAAGCCCTAGAATGCCCCATAACACAAGATGCCTTAAAGAACCAAGCGTGAGACAGCATCCCGACTGCCGCACTTTCAGTTTCCGTGCATGGGTCCCGCAAATGCGGCGAATGCCACGCATGTGGTACTGTTGGCATGTGCACTATGAACAAAACCACGATTTGCACACTCCTGTACCCGTATCAGATGCACAAACACACCCTTGACTCGAACATTCCTCTGCGCATAAGCTCCCGCCAAGGTCGCATGCCGGGGCATCGACTTCGACTCCATCGCATGCGCAGCGTGAAAAAAACCGTCCCAATACGACAGCTGTGTCTTACCTTACTCCCCGGACCTGCAACTGTAAGCTTCTGTGTCCCCTAGAACCACACCCTGCCCCCGACCCTGGTGCTTTCCTGTGTGCATCACAGCACAGAGGCTTATGCACATGCCTAATAAACGGGCCCTTGGGGGGTCCTGGTGGGGATCCATTGCATAAGGGTAAAGGGCCCCCAGCTATATGGGTCATTTGGTCATTTTGGTCCCCGAGGCAGAAACTCTGCGGCTCTACGGCCGTTGAGCTCCTCGCTGCTGCCTGGGTTCAGGGCTTAGGATGTTTAAAATAGAATAGTACTGGGGCTATCAACGCTCCGAAGGACCCAGTAAATAGGTAATTGGTGTTTCGGTTTAGGTTGTTGCCGTATGGCACCCGAAAACCACCCTACAAGGTGAATCCACTCCTCTTCTGACTTCTGACTAAGCCCCGTTTCAGCTCCACCAGTGGCCGGCCACAGACCCTCCTTCTTGGCCAGTCGCTTTTTGTGCCTTTTCTGGGAGCCTGATGGGCATCTGGGCAGGTATACGGTATAGGGTTTAGTTTAGGGTTTAGGGGACTTGGGAGTCTTGTAATTAATGACGTGTCGCAGGGGGACTTGCGACTTCCTAGACCCCCAAAAATAGGTAAAGGCCCGAAACCTGTAAAAGGCTATTATTCTACATACTCTTGGGGCCTAGGTTGTTGCAGCACCTCTTCCCATGCCACCCTCATATGTGTTGGCAAGAACTCCAGTTTCACGCCGACCTCCAGGAACCCTTCTCACTCCTACGATTCCTACTCCTCAAGACCCTAAACTCTAAACCCTAGACCTGTCAGATCCGCAGATGCATGCAGCTGAATCTAGTTTGGTCTATCGGTTCTGGTGTATGCTTTCAAGAGGGCACTCAGTGACTCAGTCGGGGAAGCCCAAATCCTCACCCCGAAACTAAGCTAGGATTTTTTTTATCTTGAAGCTCCAAAAAAAAGTAGGATATCCCTGTAACATTCTGATGCTTCTGAACTTTTGTGGGCCCCTGGAAACAGCCTTGAGCCCGTAAGCGCTGTAAGTCTTCCAATCCCAAAACTGGTTGGAATTAGGGGGGCCTCAATGAGCAGACATGCTATAGGGTTTAGGGTTTAGGGTTTGGTCTGTCACCAGCGCTTCGACGACACGTTTATGTACATGCTGTGCGAGTCTTGTTTTGGGGTTTAGGGTTTAGGGTTTAGGGTCAAAGGTGAGACCTTCTACAAGCGCTTTAAAAGATCCTGCACAGCGCTACTGTCACCACCATAGGCAGCACCACCCCAGGTCACGACCGATCCATCGCCAAGAATGGCAGCAAAAGCACCGGTAGAGGCCTGGATCTGCTGCACATTCTTCAACTGATCCTGCACNCTACTGTCACCACCATAGGCAGCACCACCCCAGGTCACGACCGATCCATCGCCAAGAATGGCAGCAAAAGCACCGGTAGAGGCCTGGATCTGCTGCACATTCTTCAACTGATCCTGCACGCCGCTATTGTCACCACCAAAGTCAGCATCACCCCAGGTCACAACCGATCCATCGCCAAGAACGGCAGCAAAAGCACCGCCACGAGCTTGAATCTGCTGCACGTTCTTCAGCTGATCCTGCACGGCACTACTGTTACCACCACAGGCAGCACTGCCCCAGGTCACGACGGATCCATCACCGCGCATGGCAGCAAAAGCGCACAGAGACGCTTGGATCTGATGTACGTTCTTCAGCTGATCCTGCACGGCACTACTGTCACCACCATAGGCAGCACCACCCCAGGTCACGACCGATCCATCGCCAAGAATGGCAGCAAAAGCACCGGTAGAGGCCTGGATCTGCTGCACATTCTTCAACTGATCCTGCACNACCCCAGGTCACAACCGATCCATCGCCAAGAACGGCAGCAAAAGCACCGCCACGAGCTTGAATCTGCTGCACGTTCTTCAGCTGATCCTGCACGGCACTACTGTCACCACCATGGGCAGCACTGCCCCAGGTCACGACGGATCCATCGCCAAGAATTGCAGCAAAAGCACCGAAAGAAGCTTGGATCTGCTGCACGTTCTTCAGCTGATCCTGCACGGCACTACTGTCACCACCATCGTCAGCAAGACCCCAGGTCACAACCGATCCATCGCCAAGAATGGCAGCAAAAGCTCTGCAACAGGCTTCAACTTGGACTCTGTTTATATGCAAGGTTAGGAAATCATCGTTCTGCAACCTCGTATGCCTCATCGGTGCGCATGCATCCAGAACGCTTCCAGATGAGCATACGAGCCGCCCCCTTCCGACTCCGAGTGCGATCTGTGCCCGACGTTTCATTGTTCCCACTTCTTCATTCATATCGGCGTCCACTCTGACTCTTTTGCCGCTGAGCAACCCAATTTCCACTGTTATCGACATCTTGGCCAGCAGAGGTTCAAAGCGGCAAATAAGCGCGCCGAGCGCACTGTTTGGGACTAGAGTTTTGGGCTTGGGTTCAGCACTGAGGGCTTTAGAGAGCTTAACAGTTGGAGCTTTAAAGGCTTATGTGGCCCTTTCTGCTCCCCCCCCCACCCCTGCCCGGGCCCAAACCTCTCAAGTAGAATGGGGTGGAGGCCCCGGGTGTGGGCATCATGGGGCTCAGTAGGATTTCAGAAGCGACTCGATGGTTTTAGCGGATGAATCGCGTCGCAGGGCGCTTTTTGACTGCAGGGGTCAGGTTTGAAGCGACTGGCAGGGGCAATATGCTCCACCTTCTGGGGCTGTGGTGCCGTAAACCCTATAGCGTTCAGGGCTCGGGCTTGAAGCTTATGATGTTTAGGATTTATGGTTTAGGGTTTGGACATTAAGGTTTAGGGCTTAGGGTGTCGGATTTCGGGTTCCGGCGTAGAGTTCGGAGCCGGTGGTTAAGAATTCGGATTCCGGATCAGATCTCCCGCCGGAATCATCACAGACGCTATATGGGAGTTTCCGACAATAGGGGACCCTAATATGGCACCCTAAAGAGTAGGATTCTTATTATAAGGATCCCAAAATGAGGTACCCCTAATTTTCGGAAACTCCTATATGGGGTTCAGGTTTGGCTCGTCTGGGAAAACTGGCATCAGAGTGCTCCAGCTATCGAGTCAAGCAACCACATTGCGCACTTCTCGTTCGCCGCCTCGGCACACTGCACAATTGGAAGGCTTGCGAGCTGTCCTATATGAAAAACTACGGAAAAGCAGCTTCTGATTATGATAGGTTCTCCCCTCGACAGTATAAACCATTGCCAGCCAGACCGGGTGGGCGATAGTCATGCCGCGTAGTGCTGCAAAAGCCCGTATAGCTACACCCCGCTAAGGCCCTGTGAGAACCTCTCTCGAAACAGAGCGACGCTACACAGAAGAGCAGGTGGCTGAATAATACCCCAATCACCTAATACCCTTTCGATGCAAGAGATTCTCTGGACCCCCAGAACCTCCATAGACGACGAAGCCGCAAGATTGCCTTGTTACACAACTCTGCAGAACATCATCCCACTTTGACCTCTTAAAGCCTTGAAAAAGCAATTGCCGAATCCCCGAACGCCAAAATCCCACGACTAACACCTAAAATTTCACAACCCTCCACCCCTAACTCCTAAGCTCTAAACCCATAAATTCCCGAACAAGCCTCAAGCCCCAAACTCCACGAGCCCTAAATCCTGAGTAGTCGTCGGCATGTTTAAAGCGCTTTGAAAACAAAGATAAGATGATTCCCTTTCCAAAGACACGGGACATGAACATATCTAACGTCTCAAACCCTAAACCCTAAACCCCTAAACCCTAAACCCTACCGACCTTGCCTTTCTGGAGCCCTTTCCAAGACGTTTACAGGAAGGCGCTGGCCTCTGAAAGCTAAAGCGAGCTATTCTAGGTTCCCTAATTGCCCCTGAATAATAAAGGGCGCCCTTCTTCCTACTATTCGATTTTGAAAAGGGGACCCCAACATCAAAAAGGGTGGTACCTCTGAGGAACCTGGTATTCAAGTTAGGGTTCTCCATTAGGGCCCCAAAAACGCACATAAGCAAAAATTAGGATAGGGATATCTCATATAAACCCCCTCATAATCAAGCCCACCATGGTAGGGATATCCCCATAAAATGCTTATGCTTCTGTGCTTTTGGGGTCCCGAATTATCGCGTTCTACATCCCCTAAACCCCAACCCCTGATCTCCAAGCCACGCTGGCGATGGCATCGCGCAAGGTCGCGATGGTCACCCCTGGCTGACTCCGAACCTGGAGGTTGCTATAACCCCAAGGGTCCAAAGGACCCAATAATTGGGTACTTAGGTTTCGGATAGTAGTTATGTAGGTTACTATTTGGGAGAGTATATGATTATTGGGTACTTGGACCCTTGGGGTAAGGGCCTTGACAATTGCCTAGACTATTCTCAGGGGTTCCTTAAAATACTACATGCAATTATAATATGAGGTTGTTATAAGGGCATTGACAATTAAATATTGCCTAGACTATTCTCAGGGGTTCCTTAAAATACTACATGCAAAACACTATTTTCAGGGGTTCCTTAACTTATTACACTTAGAGTATACATAATGGGGTCCAGGAAATCCCTAAAACTCCAAATAGCCCAAAGTAGGCACCATTTATAGACTCTACACCCCAAAGCAGGTATTTTTTGTATACTTGGAGTCTTAGGGAATCAGATTTCGGTTCAGGGCTTAGGGTGGTAAGGTGGAGGGTTTAGAGTCTTAGGGTTGTTTCACTCTCTTCTTCAATAGCCAGGCCCAATAAAGATCAAGCTTTCTAGTGTAGGCCAAATACATAGCGCCAAAAGTTTGAAAGTTCAACCCTAAACCTAAACCCAAAAACCCTAAACCCTAAACCCAAAACCCTAAACCCAAAACCCTAAACCCTTCTTCCATTGCTGTCTCAGCTTGAGGAATTCAAGGTTCTCAAGGTTTAGGGTTCAGGGGTTTGGGGTTTTAGGAATACAGGAGCTTGGGTTTAGGGTTTAGGGTTTAGGGTTTCGGGTTTAGGGTTTTTTAGGGCTAGGGGTGTAAGGTTCAGGGTTTAGGGAGTGGGGTTTAGGGTGCCTGTGTGTCTATTAATTGGGTGCGGGTCTGCGAGATGGGAGTTTCCGAAAACTGGGGGTACCTTATTATGGGGTCCTTACAATAGGGATCCTACTATTTAGGGTACCATATTAGGGTCCCCTATTTTCGGAAACTCCCATATGAGGATCTAGAGTTTAGGGTTGAGGCACTTCCTGAGTGCAGTTTTTGCTGAACCGCAGCCCCTCGCACCTCAGTGAGTAACTCCCCACTGCAAGCCACTCGCGCAGTCACGATGAGGCCATCCGCTTCCGCCATCGGAGGGTTTAGGAGTTTAGGGTGTAGGGGTTTAGGGGTTTATGGTGCTCAATGTTCAAGCATTTTTTGAGAACTTTGAGGTCGCGGCTAGGGTGTAGGGTCTAGTGCGCAGGTTGCCTTAGCACCGCTCTCAGCAGCTGGCTAGGTGCGTCAAGGTCCGGGCAGCAGCCAGCTTAATTAGTGGTTGGTCTATAAGTTAGTGTTTACTCATCATGGCTTTCTTCTAGTAAGGGCGCGCACGAAATCATATAAACAAACACCTGGCAGCCTAGTGCACGCAACGATCTCGTTATTCCAGAGTCGACAATACTCTAGGATCTCAGATGTGGCTGACGGCTTCGTGGTTAGAGTCGGCCTGGGGTCTTAAGGGTTTAGGGTTTCAGCTACTCAATGAGTCGGTTTAGGGATTAAGTTTAGGGCTTACGGTTTAAGCTGCTCAATAAGTCCACTTTGTTGGTGCTTAGCGGACTTGTCAATACCCAAACCTAAGTACCTTTGTAGTAGAGTGAAGGGTTTGTATTGTAGGAAATACTGCTATGATTTGGGAAGGTATCCCCCATGACAGTACCTAGGACCCTATCCCTAAGGGTCCAAAGGACCCAATAATTAGGTACTCGGGTTTAGGATAGTAGTTATGTAGCTCAATATTTAGGAGAGTATATGATTATTAGGTACTTGGAGCCTTATAGGGTCAATCCTACTACATCCTAAACTCTACATCCGAAGACCCTAAACCCTAAACCCTAAACCCTAAACCCCTATGGGATAGTGAGACCGGCACTGCACTGAATGAGCTGAGAGTTTCCCGGCATCGGCTCGGATGCGCAAAGCCCTGACACCTTCAAGACCCCAAGCCTTCATCTCCTAAACAAAAAACCCTAAACCCCTAAACCCTAAACCCTAAACTCCTAAACCCTAAACCCCTAAACCCCTAAACCCTAACTCTCTTCTTCAACAGCCTGGCCCAAAAAAGTTCAAACTTTTGAAGGTAGAGCTTATATACAAGGCAAAAAAGTTTAAAGTTCCCCCGTTCACTATCTAAGCTAAACCCTCAACCCTAAACCCCTGAACCCCATACCCAGACCCAAAACCAGAAATCCCTGCATGCAAGGTCACCATGTCACCGGCGCTCATAAAGACTCTCATGCCAGCTGGTCTTCAACTATTGCAGGGGCCTTGATAATTAGAAAAAGGGTTTGGGTGTATATTAAAGTATACCTATATTCGTGACCATAAGGGAGCCCTATATTATTTTTCCGACTTCTTATATTTCTTCGAAGGGAATCCACCGGCAATATTGAGGGGTTGGGTTAGCTAAACCCTAAACCCTAAACCCTAAACCCTAAACCGCACAGCCCAAAAAACTCGAGAGCCCAGGCCTGAGCCCTAAAACCTGAAGCCCAAACACTAAACACTAAACCATACGGCTGATGGACAAAATCCTGCATGACCCTAAGGACCCTAAACTATGGGAATTATGGTATATTCCTTATTATGGGTCATGCAGGATTTTGTCCATCAGCCGTAGTATCCATTGTAAATGCCTTTTTGGGTTACGTCATGGTATCCAAAATATAAGACAGTAACCAAAAAAAAGAAACTACAATGGAGAGAAACCGGTCGCTTGCTCTTTTCGGTGCTAGGGGACAGAGATACGAACTGCACGCCCTGCTTGCTTCGCGCCGTAGTTTGTAGCAGGCTTCGTCGTCAGGGGCTGCATGTTTATCCCTAAGCCCTACCCTAACAAACCCTGAAGCCCAAACAAGGGCTGCTGAGAGCATCGACAGAGCCTGAAAACTCGAAAGCTTTCCCCGCTTCCCTGGAATGGGGTTCGAAGTGAAAGGTTACTAAACTCCCATGCCTTGCTGCTATTGGCTCTTGTAACTGTTCTACACCCTAATATGGAACTTGCAGGGGCCATTCTTGTAGGTTCTTATGATTTGAGGCTTGAGGGTTCAGCGTTTAGGGCTTGGAGTTTACAGCTGTATATGGCGTAGATAGTGCAGATTGGATCATTGGCAACCGCAATCGAAGTAGTCATAATCAACTCAGAAATCCCAAGCAAAGATGCAGCAGTGAGTATCCAACCGAGAACATTCCTGAAGCATATTGACAGATGCTGCACCATCACCTACCCCCTGCACCCTACAACCTGAACCCTAAAATCTACACCCTAAACTCTAGGCCCTAAACCCTTAACCCACGCAACCTTAAAACTGTGCTTCTTCTGCTTTGTCGACGAAACCAGCGGCCGCGGCCAGCAGGTGCTCTCCGTACCTACGCTCTTCTCAGAAGAAGACCAGCAACACCTCAGCCAGCCGTGCTGAGCAGAGGAATGTAGGGGCCTTAGTCATTACAACATGGTTCTGGGGTCGACCATTAAACACTTATAACTCATAATGGCAAACTTCATGCTAATCTATAAGTATTTCTGTCTGATGATGTTTTAGCATAACTAAGACACAGAAACACGCACACATCTACATCTGCATCTACACAATATAAATGTTTATGTACATGTATATGCACATGAATATGAAATTCATGTGCCTATGGAAGGATGGTTATTGCTTTGCAACATTAGCTGGACTTTGGAAACCCTCATGAACCGGGAGCGTCTGTGGTACACTGTACGGACCAGTAAGCCCCTTTCGGCCAAAAGACAAGCAATCTAGTTGAGAGCCCACTTGGCCTGAGATCTGTATCGGACTGGTACTAAGCATGAAAGACTATACCTGACCGACACCTACTTGGAGGCCCTTTTGACTTAGTAAGTCTACTTAGTATCCCCTAGAAACCATATAACCCCCCATAACCCACCTTACTAACCCTACTTACTAAGTCAAAAGGGCCTCCAAGTAGGAACTTCTAGCGTATACAGTTCCCTCCCAGACTGGTCGATGCACAGCTTCGGGCTTACAGTTAGTTTGTGGCTGGTGCGCTAGAGCTTGGCTTCACGGTTTGGGCTTCTGGGGATAGGACATTAAGTTATGATATTAAGTCAAATCGCGAAACTCTCAGTTCGCAGAAAGCAGAACGGCTCAGAAGGGCACGAATATTGCAACCGCCATCGCGAAGATGCAGGCCTCGGCAGTCATGGGGCTGCGGACTAGAACTTTGTGGTTGAGGCTGGGCATGCAGGGTTCAGTGTCTAGGTTCGCCAGAAAATAAAGACCCAAGATAAAAGGGCAAACGGGCACTACTGGGGAACCTAGGCGTTGTGCCAAAGCCTGCAATCCTTTGTTTGGTCTAGACAGAAAGTCTATGCCAGCCAAGCCTGAATGTCAAAAAACAGCTGAGTGGGAACTACAGTAGCAAAACCCCAAGCCCTAAACCCCTTAAACCCTAAACCCTCAAACTGCAAACCCTAAACCCTACATGTACCTAAATGGTAGGATCTTCAATACCAGCGCCTCTCAGGGAGGACTCTGTTTGCCCAATCCAAGGCACAAAAGAAGCCAAGCCCCTCCCCCAAACCCTCAACCCCAAACCGCTTTCAATTCGAACACCCTGAACCCCTAAGCCCTGAATCCTAAAACACGACAGTTCGAAACTCCACAACCCTCATCCCGAAACCTAAACCCCCAAGAACCTCAAACCAGACCCACAAGCCCGAAACCATTAACATTAAAACACCTAAACCCTCATACCCCTCAAACCCCTAAATCCTACATCCCAAAATCCTAGAAGACCCTAAACCCTTTTAAACCCTGGACGCTTGCGAACCCCTAAACTCCTAAACTCCTAAACACCCCAAACCCTCAACACTTTCAACCCTAAAAGAAGCCAAAGCCCCGCGCCCAAAGAGCGCACATCGTCGACTGGCTGCTCAATTCGTCCAGGCTTTTCTGCATATGGAGAGCAGCTTTACGAGTTTAGAGGTTCAGGAGATTGGAGCTTAGGGTTTAGGGCTTCAGGGCTTTAGGCCAGGTTTAGGAGGACTCCGATCATGTCAACGGCAATTCTAAAGGTTGCTACCAGGATTAACATGGCTTAAGCGAGTAGATCGAATGGGGTCAGCGGTTATACTACACTGTATACTTGTATTAAGGAAACCTATGGAATAGTAATAGTATTAGTAAAATAGTAATTGTTCAAGCTTCCATATTTCCCAAGAATGCCTCTAAATACTCAGAAATGTGGCTGTTCGCACATCTTTCATGCCGCGTTACTTCATCAGACTCCATACTCACTACTCCCCTGACTATTCACTCATCCAAGATCTAAAAGTTTGCTTGTGCTCCCTCGGTTTTCTGTACGACGGATGTGATGTCAGTGGAAGACAAGAAAAGACTTCTAGCACCCCCGCTCTCGCTCCTCATCTGGGTGGTTCCTTTGGCTTTGTTGCGTAGTGTTTTTTCGGGTTGAGGGCTTACCCATAGGCCCCAAAATAGCTCCTTTTTGGGGTTCCTTTTTAGAATTCTATAAGTAATCCCAAAAAGGAACTACTTTGGGGCCTGTGGGTAGAGATGTAGTTGGGATCTCCACCTGATGCGAGGTCGGTGGTTTAGGTGTTATGGTAGGTGCACCATGCGCCTGCTGCTGCCGTATTCGATGCCGGGAGTCGTCTGTCTGGTCCTCTCCACAAAAAGGACACCGGGCTGGCCCCAAAGGGTCCTAGGTACTGTTATGGGGGATACTTCCCCAAATCATAATCAGGATTCCTAATATAGAAACCCGACATTCTACTATAAGAGTTATTAAAGAACCCTTATGAATCCCTTAAAGGAACCCTTATGGTACCCTTAAGGGAACCCTAGTTGGGTACTTTGGGCCCTTTGGGTTTGTTTTTGTGGCTTTGGCTTTGGGGCTTAGGGCTTGGCTTCACAGATCAGGGCCTGTAGTCAGGGACTGTAGGGTTCTTCTACCTTGGGGACTAGCTGACCCTCAAAAAAAGGGCCCCAAACCAAGAAACAATGAACGCCTATATGGTTTATGAACCTTAGACCCTTTGATATAGGGTTCATGTCGTCCTTAAGGTAAGAGGCTTTGCAGGATTAATGGAGCTGCTGGAGACTTTCCTTTGCAGCCGGGAGTGGCCCAGCGTCTCACGGGATTCTGTGGCCCCCATGAAGAAGAAGAACATCTGAAAACCAACCTATTCTAAACCCTAAACCCCTAAACCCCTAAACCCTAAACCCCTAAACCCTAAACCTACAACCCCCTAAACCCTAACCCTATCCCTAAAACCCTAAACACCTAAACCCCCAAATCTTAACCAGGTCCGGGAATTAGGGCCTTCGTCTTTTCGGCCCTGGAACTCTCGGCTTCGGTTTGCAACCGGGTGTGGGGTTTGACAGCTTCGTGTTCGGACTCGACTCTGAGGTTACGGTTTAGGGTTTAGGGTTTAGGGCTTAGGGTTTCGGGTTTAGGGTTCAGGGCTACGCTACGCCAAGCCCTGAACCTTTTTTCCCCAGAGCCAGGGGTGGAAATTGCATAATCGACTACCTTATAAGAACCCCCCAAAGTTGAAAAGTTGAGTTTACAGCCAATAAGCTTTAAAGCGAGCCCAAAGACTCAAGTTTAGGCCCAACATCACACCACGAGGGGCTCAGGGCTTCAGCAGTGCAACGGCTTCATGACCTCAAGCTGGCGTGTTACCTAGAGGATACTTGGAGGACCACGGACTTAGTAGCTAGGATTATAAACACGGTAAGTATAGTTAACATTCATTATAACTCCAGCTAAGGTAGATATGACCTGACTTACTAAGTCCCGTCATCCTCGAAGTAGGGTGAGGCCTCCAGCTTGCCTGCTATGTTGTGAATGAGGTTAGTAGTGCTCACAACAAAAGTCACAACAGGCATAGCAATGACAAGTCATGGCCAGGACAACATTAGGCCATCCCAGGCCCAAGGAGTTTAAGGTAATATAGGACCAGGAGCCTTAATAATTGGAATAGGGTTTGGTGCCCAATATATACTAGAATTATTTTTATTCGGAACCCCCCCACAAAAATATAGTATTGGTAATTATTTAGGCCCCTATATTAGCAAAGACAACAGTCATGGCCAGAACAACACTTATTGTATTTGTGCCAATGATTTGGAATAAACACAGTAGAAGCCAGAAAGTTGGAACATGGCTTTAGGAGGATTAGTGCTAGGATCCCTTATACTTTGCCTTAAGGGCATGAGGATAATGATGTTCCAACTTTCTGGCTTCTGCTACAATTTCAGGGCATGAGCCGAGTTTGAGAAGAAGACACACGAGTTCTTAGATCCTCATGTCCGGAAAACTGATGTTCTCCTTGAAGATCCCATCCCAAGGCATTTGAAGCAGGCTTCTTGCAGCACCAGAAGAATGGACCCTTCAAGGGAAGGCAAAGCTGCTGTACAGGCCGTAAAAGCTAGAAAGGGCTTGGGCGTATGTTATACAAAACTTCCAGCGGAAAATCTATACAGCACTTGGAGGCCCTTTTGACTTAGTAAGTCTACTTAGTATCCCCTAGAAACCATATTATAATCTCCATAACCCAGGCCTCCAAGTAAGAAATACTGTTTTGGGTTTTTTACGGCCCTCATGTTCGGAAATCCACAAGTGCTAGCCACTCTTTGCATCGGCTTGCGTCCTCCATCTCCCCTAAAAGCCGGCAGTGCACGTCGAGTTCCTGACATGGGCTTAGCAAGCGAGTGAGATGGTGTACTTTAGGGACCGAAAACGACAGCGGGCCTTAAAATTTAAACTGTACCCACGCCACTCCCCAACCCCCCCCCTCTGCCCTCCCCCCCCCNAACTGAGGCATGAAGTTCCATGCAGAAGTCGTCGGAATCTGCATCCCCTTTAGAAGGCCTTCTCGGGTGTAAACAGCTGTAGTGGGGTTGCATAATGTTCTATAGGGTTCAAGGGCTGAAGATTCATGGCTTCGGAAGCGGTACGGTAGCTCTTATACCCTCTCTTCTTCAACAACCGGGCCCCAAAAAGTTCAAACTTTTTAAGATAGAGCTAATATGTAAGGCCAAAAAGTTTCAAGTTCCCCCGTTCACTATCTAAGTACCCCATTCGGCGCACCATACTGGTTCTTATACCCCACTCCAGAATCGCTTCTGGCGTCAAACTGCCCTGAACTTAGTTAACCCAGCTCCCAACCCTGAAGAAACACTCAAGCCTGCAGCGGAACTGCAGGTTAACCTTGGGAGTCATATACGGTCTAAGGTACACACCCAGCAGGTTAAACTCAAGGTTACTTGCTCTGCTACTTAGCGAAACCCAAATTGAAACTCTCGTGTCATTAAGGACCACGTGACTTGTAAAGTAAAGGCCCTATACACTTGTAGCCTGAATCCCTATATGGGTGGTTGTCAAAAATATGGTCCCTTTCGGGGTATCCTAAATAATAGGTGCCGTATTATAACAAGGACCCAAACAGTAAAGGGACCCCAATATTGACAACCACCCATATGGTATATGAGCCTTAAACCCTTTCAGGGGTCATGTCGTCCGTAAGGATTGTCCCTAAACCCTACACCCCAAACCCTAAAGCCCTCGAAGACGAAGAGATCTCAAACACCGGAGCAAGGTTGGCCTCGGAGATGGCACCGCCGAACTTCTTGAGATTCCTGGGAGCCACGGTTAAGAGTTTAGGGCGTCCTACCGCTGCGATGAACCGGCTGTTTAGCTTTCTTCCTTGGTACACCTTTGACTCCGTGAGTGCCGAGCGCTGCCCATGGTCCAGGGTTTCGGATCTACTATAGGGGCCTTAATAATTAGAATAGGGTTTTTGGGCGCCATATACAATAATAATAGTAAGGAGCCACAAAATAGTATTGGTAACCATTTAGGCCCCTATATCTATATCATAGTACCCTTATAGTAACCCGTAGAACACCCTTCTAAAGGAACCCTTAAAGGAAATATTATTGAGGCTTCTACAACAGGGTTTCGGATCAGGGGTTTCTAAAAGGCTCTGTTCCTGCCGCGCGAGGTCGAAGCTCGCTAGAAGTCTCCCCCGGGAAGGCAAGGTTTACCTCAACCCCGAATAACCTACCGTTTTAAGGACTCATATAAGGAAATCATCATAAGGAACCCTATGAAGGTAGGTTATACAGGGCTAAGGTAGGTGTAGAGCCGAGTTTCGCGTTTAGGCTTAAGGGCAGTTCCGTGTGTGTTGAGCTCTTCATAATAACCAGCTCATGGAGTTCCTACAGGGTTTAATGTAGGGCCCCAAAAGCATGTAGATTAATAGCCGTTTTTATGGGTGTTGGACCATTATTTTGCCTATTTCTGGGGGATCTATAAGGGTGCAGGGGTTTCGCGGTTGGTGGGTTCAGGTTGTAGGGTCCAGCTTCTTGCGTAGGATGTAGGAACCTGAGATTCGTGAAGCCCGGGTTCCTGGCAGAGCTCTTAATCGCAACCCCAATTAATAGGTTTGGGTGGTCGAGGTTCATCTTCTGACACAGGTTTTCTTTATGTCTGCAGGGTCCCCGAAGACGAGATCTCAAAACAAGACATGGCCCAAAACGTTCTCCTCAAGCCAACACCGGCCTAAACCCTAATACCTAAACCCTAAACCGAGCCTAAACTTGGCTATCTTCCCATGAATTCCCGTCGAGGTTCTTCACTGTGCCAGAAAGGAGGTCGAGAGACCTTGGGCAGGCATCTTACAACATGTGCGGGGCTAATTGATGGCTTTACCTACTTGGAGGCCCTTTTGACTTAGTAAGTAGGGTTAGTAAGGTGGGCTATGGGGGATTATAATATGGTTTCTAGGGCATACTAAGTAGACTTACTAAATCAAAAGGACCTCCAAGTAGAGTCTCCATTGTAGTTCCATTTTTGGGTTAACCAGTTTTATGGTCAGGATCCTATAATATAGATCTTGGTTAACCCCAAAAAGGAACTACAATGGAGACCATAGGCAGGGTTTAGCCAGATTTTTAGCATGGCGGCTTACACAAATATATCTGTTATCACGGTCCGCACGTGCGGGTCCAGATGCTGTGTTTGCAAGCTTCAGGGTCTTCGAGCATGCTAAACTCCTCTTCTTCAACAGCCGGGCCCCAAAAAGTTCAAACTTGTTAAGATAGAGCTAATCTATAAGGCCAAAAAGTTTAAAGTTCCCCCGTTCACGATCTAAGACTCCAAAGCGTCGGGCTCGAGGGGGCCTCGGGGTGTCGAATTCAATGTGTTCTGGGGAAGCAGGATCTCAGTGTCAGGCGGTTTGGGCCCGCATGTTCAGAGGGTCAGGTTCACCCTAAACCCTAAACCCTGAACCGCCCGAACCCGAAACTCCAAACCCCAACATGAATTGATGAGGCGAGACGTGTCCCCTGCCACAGATGCTCTGAAATTTGCCACACTCAGCTGGGGCTCTAGGGTTTGTGGCTGTAGGTCTAGGTTATAAGGACTTTTGCATTCGGCGCTTCTTGTTTGCTTGTGCCAACCTTAAAGCCGAAATGAACCCTAAAAGGGCTTGAGGTTCATATACCCTTCGGGTATAGGGCCCCTACTTAGAAGGATCTTTCGTCCCCCAAGGAAGGAGGTTGCGAACTGAGCTTCAAAGTCGTGAGCCTGCTTGCGCCCCAATGCTGGAATTCCTCGCGATTCAAGGCAAATTCACGGCTTGTGCCTCAAACATTCCCATAGCCCTGGTTTGGGGTCTGGGGGTTTACGGTTTAGGGTTTACGGTTTAGGGTTTTCAAAAAGCCCACACTGCCCTAAACCCCACCGCAAACTTGCAGACGTGATCTTGACTTTGAGTTTTTCAGGGCCAAGGGACGTGGTGGTATCTAGGGTGGGGTATTAGCGTATGTGACAGTATGGGCATTCGTAAATACTCAGACCTCTGTAGTAAGCTTCTCCACGGCTTTCAGGCTTTCAACCGAGTGCTCTGTCTGAGGTGCCAGCTCGTCCTGGTGTTCCGTTTCCTCTGCGCGGCTTTACTTTTGGGCTTGAGGCTGGGGAAAAGGATTGCATTCTAGCCTTGATTTGGGGTTTAGACCGGGTTTAGGGTGTAAGTAGGGCTTGGGGTTTAGGGTGTAGGTTTTGTATCATGGTTCACCAGCTTCTTCTTCTTCACCATCGCCATCAAAGCAGCAATGCGGGTTCTTCCAATTCCCGTAGTCAGCACTGCAATCATGGCACAGGTATAGAACTGAAGACCAGCAAAGAACGCAAGATCAACCTATCAACCGTAAACCCTGATCTTGGGCTTCCGAGGTGGGCTGGAAGTTTAGGGCCTTCGAATACAGATCCGTCCCAAAGCGAAAGTGCTCAGGACGGATTTGCGAGCATCGTTGGGGGGGCGGGTTTTGGGCTCGAGGATGTCGCTCCTTCGTGTCAAAGCTCTGCCTGTTGATGACCTCCCCTCCACCTACTATAGGGGTGTTTCATGGCGCTTCTCGGGTAGATGATTATGAAGTTGTTTTTGGACTCGACTACAATGGTAACTACAAGAGAACAGAATCCAATGATGCTCTGCGTGTAAGATGCAACCTATAACTCCTAAACCCAGACGAAGCTGCGGCCATTGCTGCAGTCATGGCTTCGCAGTGAGATCGAGTCCGCCGAAGTGACTAGAGTTTGAGGCCTTATAGTACACCCTATAGCAACCCTTCCAAGAGCTCTGTACTAATCTGCACAGGCCAGCATGTTTAGGCAGTCTATATTGCATTGATCTTTTTCATTCTTGGCGTGGCTATGCCAATGGCGGCAACACAGTGTACGAACAAGCCCAGTGTCGCAGACTGAACCTTAGACAGCGGTTTTGTTTACATCGATCATGATCTGTTGGCTCGGAGCGCTTGATTCGCGATGGCAAGAGCGTCCAGCAAAAGGCTCAATCTTCCCGGCATCGCCGACAAAACTCAGGCTCCGATGTTGCAGCAGATTATACCTTAAACCCTAAACCCGTCTTCAATACGAGTGCGACGGTGCGCACGGCTGCCGAAACATTGAAACGCCTTTATAGCTGCAAACTTGCAGGATTGAGGTCTCCAAGTTTCACTACCCATAGGCCCCATAGTAGTTCCTTTTTGGGATTCCCTTATAGGATTCTAAATATGAACTCCAGAAAGGAACTACTTTGGGGCCTACGGGTAATCCCTAGCAGCCCTACGCCCCACACCCTATCACCTCAGAGCTCTACGTTTCGACACTACTCTAAGACCAGTCCTTCGATTGGGATAGTATTAAACAACTTAGGGTCCCTATAAATTCCCTTTTAGGGTTTATAATAAGAACCTACAAAAGGTTTGGTAGTTTATGGTAGGGTCTAAATACCCATACAAATACAAAGTGTTACGTTAACTATAACAAAGCAAATCGGAACGGAATGATTATGTGGGTAGTTCTCTAAATTAGGATCCCTCTTTAGGTCCTCAAAGGTCAAGACTACTGGAAGAGAGCTGTCAATTTCTACTCCTTCTTGGGTCTAAATACACATAAACATCTAAGATGTTATCCAACGATGACAACGGTTTTTTGAAAGTGTGACGGACTTTTCTCTCGCCCACCCCTGATGGGACACTGATGAAGGTTTAGGGGTTTAGGGTTTTCGGGTTTATAGACTAAGAGAGCTCTAATGTAGGAACCTGATTAAGAAACCTTGGGCCTTTATTAGGGTTCCTTATATGAATCCCACTATTTTGGAGTAAGAGGCCCAGGGTTTCTTAATCAGGTTCCTACATTAGATGGGGGTTGATCAAAATTATGGGCCTTTTTGGGGTCTGTATTATAGTATATTCCTTATAGTCTAGGGCGCCCCCCATAATTTTGATCAACCCCCAGATATTCTCCATGTTGACATAAGAGCTGGAGCCGGAGGAGCTCAAAGTTTCTAGGAGCTCCTCCGTGCCGGAGCTCGGCTGGAGCAAGAATTCGGGGCTTTGGGTGGGAATTCTGAGTTTAGGGGTTTAGGGTAGGAATTTGAGGTTTTGAGGTAATTATAGGGGTTTAGGGTTAAGACTGGAAATCAATATCCGGAGTTTACGTGGATGCTGGGTTCAACGAAGGCTTCTGAACTGCATAAAACCTACCCTTTTAAGGTTCTGTGCGACAACTTCCGTATACAAGTCCATCAAAAAAGTAGGTTAGCTGGGTTAAGATCGAATCGACCTAGACCCTACACCAAAAAAACTCTATAGAATCCTTATAACCACTGGCTACGGGTCTCGAATCTCCTTTTTCCGGCTTTTCCCTCACGCGAAGCAATGGAAAATCAATTGAGAGGAACCCTAATATAGCCTCAATGACTCCAAAAAGCCTTGTAGGGTGTAATACTACCTATAGTACCTATAGTCTCCATTGTAGTTCCTTTTTTTGGTTAACCAAAATCTTTATTATAGGTTCCTAGCCATAAAACGGGTTAACCAAAAAAAGGAACTACAATGGAGACTCTAGTTATGTTTTTTGTATACAGCAGAAGCTTGAAAGTTGGAACATCATTAGTCTCATGCCCTTAAAGTAAAGTCTAGGGGATCCTAGCACTACTTTCTGGGGTTCACTTTAGTTTTAAGGAGCCCAAAGGATTTGTACTGTTGATTGTATTGGCTTCTACAGTACAAGGTTTAGGGTTTAGGGTACAGTCTACACCCTGTGTCGTGTGCCAAATGACAGCTTGCTGCTCCTCGGGTGTCGCCATGTTGAATCTCATGGTCTATGCCCTGTGCCCTAAGCCCTAAACCCTCAAGATTTAGGGTTGAGGATTTACGGTCTAGGGCCTAGGGCGGACCCCGAACCTTATATTCAGGTTCAGGGTGCGGGCTTGGGGGCACGCAGCGCCGCCCCCTAGGTCAGGAAGGGGCCACTGATCACCTCAGAGGCAGCGGGTTTGTAGTCGGATCCCAAAGAAAAATGTAGGGGCCTCAATAATTCGAACAGGGCTTCGGGGTCTTCTGTACTGTACTTCTAATAAGGAGCCCCAACAATAGTGGTGGTCATTATTTAGGCCCATATATTAGAGCGGCCTTGATGACTAGAGTCGGGATTGGCGTGCTTCATTATAACCGCTTGTGACTACTGAATTTTCGGAGGCCTCCATATTATCGAGTGTAATGCAGCTTTAATCAGAGAGAATCCGAAAGAGTCTCACAAGTTAGGGAGTACTGAGAGCACGACAGCGCAGCATCATGTCATGGATGATTGCATCTGCATACTAAGCATGGGGGTGAGGGGTCGGAGAGTCGCTATTATACATGTGCCATGTGTTCTATCCTATACATCACATGTGCTATCTAATGAGTATTGTGTCGCAGCAGGGACTGACCACAGGGACCGAAAGTCGCCCGGCTATGTTTGGTAGGGTGAGAAGCGGGGAAGGATGGGGCGGCGTGAATGCAGTCGAATCATGCCAAAACCGCCTAACGCCCGAAGCCACGTCCCGAAATCAATCACAGAATAGATCGTTGGCGAGCGGCAGCGTATCCCGCCGCAACACCGCCTTCATCCACACCTGCGCGAGCCCAAACGTAGAAGGGATGACCTTCCCCCGCCAGCATATGTTCTACCTATAGTCTCCGTTGTAGTTCCTTTTGTTAACTAGATTTATATGAAAGGGTCCTAACCATAAAAGTGGCTGACCAAAAAAGGGAACTACAATGGAGACTAGAGGTACGACTGTGTATCCGAGGTCCTCTAAGCGGAAGATATCTGGCCAAGGCCAGCCACATCAACTTCGCGCCATTCCTAGTTACTTGGAGGATCATGGGACTTGGTAAGTAAGGTTGTAAGTACCTTAATTGGAGTTATAAGTAGGTATACGGTATAATTATAGTTAACCTATATATAACCCTCTAGTTACTAAGTGTGATGATCCTCTGGTACCCAGAGACTCCAATACCCCTTAATTAAGGAGGATCCCTACTATAATTTAAGGTATACTCCTTAATTAAGGGGTATTGGAGTCTCTGAGTAGTGAGTACCTAGAGGCTCCATAGTAGTTCCTTTTTTGGGTTCATATTTAGAATCCTATAATTATAAGGCAATCCCAAAAAGGAACTACTTTGGAGCCTATGGGTAGTCTCAAACTCGAAGGCCCAGACCCTAAACTTTGCACACAAAGCCCCCAAGCCCTCCACCCGAAACCCTACTTGGAGGCCCTTTTGACTTTGTAAGTAGGGTTTTTGTTTTGATAGTAGGCTATTATAGGGCTATAGGGTTTCGGGTTTAGGGTTTTGATTATAAGGTTTAGAGTTGGGGGTTACTTGGAGGCCCTTTCGACTTAGTAAGAGGCTTAGTAAGGTGGGATATGGGGGATTAATAGTATGGTTTCTAGGGGATACTAAGTAGACTTACTAAGTCAAAAGGGCCTCCAAGTACTCCAAATCCTGAACTCCCAGACCTTCCAAACTCGGCTAATTCAGGAATATACCGTAAGTCATATTAAGGATCTGATCCTATTACAAGTTATGGTATAGCCTTAACTAAGTGCCTAGTTGCTGAGTTCAAATTCCCCAAAAGGTATACACTTTCAGTTCTATAGTGGGTAATATCATCCCAAAAAGTGTAAAGTGTATCCACTCAGCTACTAAGAACCCTAGCCCCTCCCCTAAACCCTAAACCCTAAACCCCTAAACCCTAAACCCCTAAACCCCTAAACCCTAAACCCCCAAACCCGAAACCCTAAACCCTAAAGCCTAAATCCCCAGGATATTGGAAGGTCTGGGCCCTGACAGTCCCCGGGCGCCTTGGGCTTTGGTTCGCACCAAGTGCCCGGCATGCTCGGAAAGATGGACATTCCTGCAGTGGTTCAGGGTATAGGGTGTAGGGTTTAAGGGGAAGTTTAGGTTGAGGGTTTAGGTTTTGGCCCGGGGTTTAACGTTTAAGGTTTTCTTTTTTTCATTGCAGAGTTTAAGGTTTAGGGTGGAGGGAATCGAGCCAAAAGACTACAGGCCAAAGAACCCCAAACTCTAAGTCGATTGCACTTTAAACCCTAAAACCTCATCCTCAGCCCTACTTGAAGGGGCAGGGGACTTAGTAAGTTGGTTATAAGTAGGGTTCTAATTAGGGTAACTCCATTTGGGGCACTTATAACTCTACTTATAACCTACTTACTAAGTCCCCTGCCCCTTCACGTAAACCCAAGCTCCTAAATCCCCCAAACCCTAAACAAACACCCTTAACCCGGAATAACCTACCTTTTTGGGGACTGATATAAGGAAGTCAGAATAGGGAACCCTAAAAAGGGTAGGTTCTTTGGAGTTAAGGTAAACCCGACATCCCCCAAAGCCCTAAACCCCAACCCCTAAACCCTACATGGGAGTTTCCGAAAATAGGGGACCCTAATATAGTACCCTAAATAGTAGGATGCTTATTATAAGGACCCCAAAATAAGGTACCCCTATTTTCGGAAACTCCCACATCCCCCAAAGCCCTAAACCCTCGCCCGTCCTGCCATCTCCAAGGAAGACGGAGTAGAAGCCAAACTCTGACAAGCAGTCCATCACCTGCCCCCGCTTTAAGCGTACCAAAAAAGCACATAGGCAAAAATAAGGATCGGGATAGCCCATACAAACCCCCTTATAATGAAGCCCAATAAGGTGGTGATATCCTTATAAAATGCGTATGCTTATGTGCTTTTTGGGTCCCTGATTTAAGTGTCCTAGGTAGGGGATTATACGTTTTAAACGTCCTGCAAGGGATGATTAGCTTTCAGGGTTCGGTGAAGAATTCAAAGGTTTAAGGGATCTATAACTGCGTATAAGCTTGAAGCTTTCAGGGTTCTATCAGGGAATATAAGCTCTAAGGATATAGAGACTCCTGTACAGGATAATATGTAAGCTTTCAGGGATCTAGAAGGGAAAATCAGGCTAAAGGGCTCCATGTGTGAACATAATCTTTAAGGCTTCAGGGCCTAAACCCTAAACCCTAAACCCTAAACTCTATTCAGGGCCTATAAGGGATTATAGGCCTCAAGGGTCCTATATCTGACTATAAACCTGCACCGCTTTTTCAGGTGTAGATCTGAAGGTGTATAGGCTTATGTAGGGTTTGTAGGTTTAGTAAGGTGGCTTTGGGGTTTACAGGGTGTATAGGGTTTAGGGTCTATAGGCTGCGGGTTTGGCGCTCATGTCATAGGCTTTAGGATTTCGGGTTTACCTATGCTTTTGGGCGGTTGGTGCCTGGACGCCGACATGAACCACGACTACGGCCGAGGCAACTCATTCAAACCAGAGGGGGCACATAATTACAGGTTAGGGTTCAGGATTCACGGTTGCCGGTACGTAGTGCAAAAAATCATACGCCCGCGCCACATCCTCTATCCACCCCAGTACCGACCCTCATGCTCTAATACCCCACTGCACAGCTCCGCAGTAAAGCTTCGTAAACCCAAGGCCCTGGACCCTATCAACCGTAAACCCTAGGCCACAAACCCTAAACGGCCCTAAACCCTGCCCGAGATCCGGCCTGCACTTTTCCCTCGCGGGTCCTTGGCTCTGTTTGCAAGTGCCCTTGTGCATTTTGCGGGGACTCTTGAGCCTTTCGAGTTTGCGGCTTAGGTTGGGCTGCTCTTTGTAAAGGATCCAGGGCTTAAGACTTTAAGAAACCCTAAACTAAACCCAATTCCCAGATCGATCAGATTACTCAGTGTAGTCCATGTCCAAGGCGAAATCTCATCGAGCGATGCGATGGAGCGGGCATTGGGTCATTGGGTCTCAGGATGTAGTTATCTCGTTTAGTCTGCTGGATGATTGCCAGAAGTAAAATGCAATCAAGTCCTGCGTTGGCCTAAGAAAGACAGCAGCAACTGCACAGCACCTGATTTGAAGGAAACTGAGATGTAGGGAATGATGTAAGTGAAGACCAGGCAGGCAGGTTCCTGTAAGGAAATGGCAAACAGGAACTACTATGGAGCCTATGACGAAAGCCCAAAATCAAGCCTGAACCCGAAACGCTGGACCGTCTATTTCTTTACTGCATCCGAGGCTCATGACGGAGGGCTGCAGGCCCGGAAGTATCCTCAGCACGACAACCCCTACTTGGAGGATCATGGGACTTAGTAAGTATGGCTACAAGTACCTGAGTTGAAGTTTTGAGTAATTATAACTATAGTTACCTAAGTCCCATGATCCTCTAAGTAGCGCCTCCTATACGCAGCAAGGAAAGCTTGCACACAAGCTCTCGAACACCACTTTCTCCAATAGATGCACATCCAAGGCGTTGTAGAACACTAGAATATACATTGATAGGGGGTTTAATGAAAAACATGTAAGGGGATTCCGCATATTATTTGGGCCCTCAGCATTCAGGATATACATTGAAAGAACAAAGATGTTTACACTTAGGCCTAGAGTGAGGGCATAGGGCATCAAAGGTCTGCGCTGCACTTGCCGGGTGTTGCAAGATAGCATGTGATAGAATCCAAACCGAGCTCATATAGCGGCCGTTCGAGGGGGTCCATCGTGGACTCGACTCATGCAAGGATTGTAAGGGAATGCTATTACAGGATGTCCCGATTCCTAAATTGTCCTAAATCAGAGCCGAGTTACCGCTGCATCAGAATGTAAGCACTTCGCTCCTCAGGCGTCAGCTCCTGGAATCAACAGCGCTCCCGTACGAGGTGTTTGGAAGACCTAGTATGATGCGGGGTGTCTTTAAAAATAGGGGTCGGGCCGACTCTGCCATCTCATGTATCTTGTTAAGATCAGGCTTCAGCATGCATTTTTTGTCAAACTACACAACAAATACATACCATTCACGCGATGGGCGGTTGTAGGTATTTCAACTATGCCTAAGTCTTAAGTCTGAGCTTGCTCCGTGAGCCCTGTGTCGATCTGGCTGCTGCAGTTCCGCGTGAAGGGCAAGGCAATCATGGCAGCAGCTTGAGGGAATTTAAGGGTTCCTAAGGGTTCTATAAGGGTTTAGTTTAGGGGTTAAGGAGGCTGCAACACATCTCCCCTTAAACCCAACATGACGCGCGAAATCTCATAAACCCTAAACCCTAAACCCTAAACCCTAAAACCTCAACCCTAAACCCTAAAATCTCTAAGACCTCAACCCACAGTCTTAGACTCTGAACCGCAACCCCAAGCTCAAAAGCGATCTTAACCCTAAGGGTCCAAGTACCTGATAATCATATACTCTCTTAAATATTGAGCTACTTAACTATACTATCCTAAACCCAAGTACCTAATTATTGGGTCCTTTGGACCCTTAGGGTAAGTTTCAAGGGCCATGTCATCCGGCTCCTGCTACAAATCTTCTTCAATATATTGAGTGAGCTATGAAGCTTATACATGTATCCCTATCGCGGCAGCTTAAAGCTAAAAGACAAGCACCCTGCAGACCCTACACAAAAACAAACCTCTGACTGGAGATTGGCAAGGCTCAGCACGCAATTGAATAGAAGGGATCGTAGAGCTTAAGTAGTGTGGATTAGGGTGCCGGCTTTAGGGTAAACGATCTAGGGTTTCAGTGTGTCAGTTTGGGCCTTGGGATTGCAAGGCTTCGGATTGAAATTCAAAGTTGTGGGTTAAGCACTCAAAATGTCTACCTGCCACGACACCCTGCACCAAACACTGTGTAAGACCGGGTACGAGTTTCACAAACATCACACGGTTCAACGTCTGGACTGGGAGCTTTTTCTGGAATCCCTAAATTGTCAAACCCAAACTAAAACAAAGCAAGCCCTGCGCACCCTAAACCCCTCAAACCTCAACCTTCAAACTCCGAAGCCCTGAACCCAAACAGTATGCTCGACATCCCCACCACGCCTTCAGCTTCTTGGCAACATCTGCACCTGAGTACAGATGTCCACGGTTTAGGGTTCAGGGTTTAGGGTCTCCATATCTTTGTGCTCTCTGGGAACAAAGTACAGGTACGCCTGAATTTCCCTTATGGGACCTTTGGAAACGGGCGCTCACTTCTGCTTGACCCTCTTCCGCGAACAAGCACAAAGGCTTGAAGCTGCTTTGGATTCCAAAACAATACCCTTTGCCTTAAACCCTAAACACTGAATCCGTTCCCAAGCCCTGAACCCTAAACCGTGAACCCAGTCCTAAACCGCAAACCCCGAAACCCTTCAATGCGGCGTCAACGTGGAAGCACCTTGTGATCGTCAGGCTGGAACCGCTAACTCACCAAGCTTCTGCATCCCGTGAACAGCCGGACTTTTCAGGTTTGGAAATTAAGGTTTGGAGATGAGCTTTGAGCTGGGGCTTAAGGACAATACGCCCGACACGTTATGCTGGAAGGATAACTAAACGGAGCCCTAAGGAATACTACTGGCAGTGATTTAGGCCCCTATACTACACACAGTCACTTTGGTCGGGGAGCCGTAGAAGTTGTGGCCACCACCTTCTCCTTGGGCGCTTCTCCGTTTTGGGTGCTGGCTGCAGGTGTGAAGCTTGCAGGTTTGCTATTTGCTGTAACTTACGGTCGGTGGAGGGCCAAACCTTGCGCGTGGGCTTGACTTCACGACTTTGGTTGCTAGTTGCACGCTCTGCACTTCAACAAGCTAGGAATGCGGAGTGAAACATGCCGATTGCCTCTTTGCGTTCACCCTAAACCCTAAGCCCTAAACCCTAAACGCCTAAAATGAGCCCTGTGAATTGCTTCCAGGCCTTAGTTCCCAGGATCGGATGCATGATCGCAGGTTTCATGCTTCCTAGAGAGCCCAATACCCCTTAATTAAGGAATATAGCTTAAATCATAATATGAAGCCCCTTATAATCCCTAAACCCTAAACCCCAATTTAAGGTATATTGCTTAATTAAGGGGTTTTGGGCTCTCTGGGTGCTTCACACGGCCAAACTGGAAGGATACTATTGATGCTGCAATGGCTCTGCGAATCACTCTGCACACCAGCAACTGCAAACCTTCTGAAGGCAAAGTCTCAACTAATGTAGGAACCTGATTAAGAAACCTTGGGCCTTTAATTGGATTGCTTATATGAACCCTACTAGACTATTTTGGGGTTATAGGACCAAGGTTTCTTAATCAGGTTCCTACATTACAAGGCTTAAACTACGTCTAAGCCTGAAGCAACTGTAACAGCAGACCCCCAACCTCAAACCCAAAGCTTGCCAGGCTCTGGAGACATGTTCAGGCAAGTGGCGCTGAGGCTTCAGCACAAACTCCTCCGGTCGTTCGCAGGCTTGCTTGATGATCTGGGAGTCATCCTGCTCCGCCACAGCCATGTTACTGGGCTGTCGGGTCAGTCTCGGAAACAGTGAGACTGTAATTAGGACGCTGATCTAGGGGCCCTATACTATAAGATCCTAGAGCCAAAACCCTAAGACACTACGGCTGATGGACAAAATCCTGCATGACCCATAATAAGGAATATACCGTAATTCCCATAGTTTAGGGTCCTTAAGGTAATGCAGGATTTTGTCCATCAATCGTAAGACCCTAAGACTGAAAGACTGACCTACGTCAGCCGAAACCCCAACACTCCAAAGACCCTGAAGCTGCAATCTCGCCATCTTCCTACGGCTGATGGACAAAATCCTGCATGACCTTAAGGACCCTAAACTATGGGAATTACGGTATATTCCTTATTATGGGTCATGCAGGATTTTGTCCATCAGCCGTATTACCCACAGGCTTCATGGGGGTTCCTTTTTGTGGTGTGTAATTAGGATTCTACAAGGCAATCACAAAAAAGGAACTACTATGGAGCCTATGGGTAAGGCCTTCAGCTTCAGCCCAAAACCCCGAAGAGCCTGCATTCGACAACCATAAACCTTGAAACTTGCAGGGTTTAGGGTTTAGGATTTGGGGTTCAGGATTTTTGGGGGGGGCGTTAGAGTTTGGGTCTTATGGCCCTTTGTATAGAGTCCCTTTACACCGTCAAGCAAGGACACAGAATCCGAACCCTAATCCCAAAACTCCAATGCTAAAGACCCCGAACCATATTGAAACACCAGAGCCACGAACCAGGATCCAGGTTTAGGGACTAGAACACGGGTTTAGAACAACCCCTACCCGAGCCCCAGAGTCCCGAAACGGCCTCACCGCGGCCCAGGCCCCAAAGGCCAGCGAAGCTGCCCCGCAGCCGCCGGCCAGCTGATTCGCCGACGAACCTGCTAATATAGGGGCCTAAGTAACTACCCATAGGCTCCATCGTCGTTCCTTTTGGGATTACCTTATAGGATCCTAGAAGGTAATCCCAAAAAGGAACTACTATGGGGCCTAAGTAACTAGAAAAGGGGTATTCTAAGGTTTCTGCAATGTACGGTTCGGGGGTTAAGGGTATACTCTTATAAAAAACGGTTTAGGGTTTAGGGTAACTAGTCATTCAGGCTTCTACATTATGCGTCGGGGGCCTTGCGCAGGGTTTAGAGATCCGTTGAGCGCAGCCCGGGGGCCTTCTTTCAAGCTTTCAAGCGAAAGTTGGGGCTTAGAGTTTAGGGTTTAGGGTTTACCCTAAACCCTAAGGTCTGGGTCTTGTTCTAGACCTAAGAGTAATCTAGGAATAAAAAGGGTGCCCTTTTTGGTTTACAGGGGGTTATAAGGGAACCTAAACCCCTATAAAAGGGAATAAGGGCCTACTCTGGGTCCTTGTGTTTGGGAGCTGTTAAGATGAGGGCTTGGGGTTTAGGGATTGAGGAGATGACGGTTTGGGGCAGGCTACTCAAAGGATCATGGGACTTAGTAACTCGGGTTCCTTAAAGGGTTCCTCACAACGATCTCTCAGGGTTCTAAAAGGGGGTGTAAGGATCATGGGACTTACTACAGTAACTTAGGGAAAAAAAGATAACTATAGCTAGCTATAATCATTTATAACTCGTGCATAGCCTTGCAGTGGCGCAGCTGAGTTCTGTCTCGGACTATCTCTCTTGACACTCTAAGTCTTGCGGCAACTGCCTGCAAACGTGCTTTCCAGCCAAGGGCACGACGGTGCACAGCACCGCGCGCCAGGAAGACGCAAAACTGAAGCAACGGCCCGTGCTTTCCCGTCTTTCCAGGACAGCATCAAGGCTCCAGACTCAAAGCGCACTGGTGGCGAATTTCGGGGCATGCAAGGTTCGATGGAAGAGCTCTTCGCTCTTGGCATCCAGCTTCGAGCCGGACTGCACCTTGCTTTGCTCGGCATGCTGGACTCGAGTCTGTCCGGTCTGAAGGACAAATATGCTTATAATATATAGCAAAGTAACCCATAATTTGAGTAGTTGGAGTCCAAGGACAAGAACCTTAAGGGCGAAATGTACTTTAAAAGGGTTTAAGGTTCATATACCATACAGGGATTCATATTATAAGGGTCTGGGGCCCCTGCTTGTACGGGTCAAAGTTGGTCCCCAAGGATTATGTGTATGCATCTTTAGATGTTGTTTTGGCTTTGGGCTTACGGGGTTCACGGGCTTCTTGAACTAGAGCTTGGGGTCTGACTTTTTTCGAAGGACCTCATTTTGCCCTAAAACCTAAACCCTAGACCTAGAAGAAACTTCAAAACCCCAAGAGAAGGCACGTGGAACTTGGCGAGCTTGTGCTCCCCGGCGACGATGCTCAAGTACTGCGACTTCTCTCCAAGCTGCCGGATGGGCCTGGGTCTATGAGGGGTTCTTTGGGTTCTAGGCGTAGGGTGAATGGTTTACAGTTTAAGGTACAGCCTTTAGGGTTTAGGGTATGAGAGTTTCTAGTGGGCTCTGTAAGAATTTCATGCGCTTCGGGGTTTAGGGCTTTGGGAATTCAGTGTATTGGGCAAAGTCACTCGGAGATGATGATAGCTTCTGCGGGTTCTAGGTTTGGGGTTGGGGTTCAAGGTATAGGATCGAGGGTTTAGGGCTAAGGATTTCATACTGCTGATGGACAAAATCCTGCATGACCCTAAGGACCCTAAACTATGGGAATTATGGTATGTTCCTTATGGTGGGTAATGCAGGATTTTGTCCATCAGCCGTATGGTATTAGTCAAAGCCACTCTTCGATGGATCAAAGAAACCCTAAACCCTAAACCCTACCCTAAACCCTAAACCCTAAACCCCAAAACCCTAAACCCCAAGATGATGGTAGCAACGGAGGTCCACAACCCTTGGCCTTGAACTTGTTCCCTTTCAGTTAACCTCCAGGTTCCCCAGTGGGCCCTTAATAACAAGGGTACCCTTTTTCTACTATTCGGTTTTAATAAGGGGACCCAAAAAGAAAAAGGGTAAGAGGGTACCACTGGGGCACCTAGACCTGATGCCCAGAGGGTCCATATACACTACCATTATGGAATTAGGTTCCCAAAACCCATCCCTATGATGGTTTTGGGAACCTAATTCCATAATGGTAGTGTATATGGACCCTCTGGGATGTTTTCAACCTTTTGACTAAATCCCCAACTAGGTCCTGACTCCTGAGACCGATTCCAGGCCATCAGATCCTTAAGGACGACATGAACCTTAAAACGGGTTTAAGGTTCATACTTATACCATTTATAAGGATTCAAAGTAGAAGGATATGAGGGCTTATCCTCATATACCATATAAGGGTTCAAAGTATAAGGGTATAGGGCCCCTACTTATAAGGGTCGGAGGATTGATTATAGTGGCTCGATCACGGCGTCGTAGTTGGCATCCAGGAAGAAGCCGATGCACTGGCGGGTCATGCCTGATCTAGGCTTTAGGGCTTTTTCTTAGGGTTTAAGGGTTTACGGGGTTTAGGCCTTAGGGTTTAGGATCCCGGCTTTGGCGTTTAAAAGGGTTTAGGGTTTGGAGTTTAGGGTGTTTAGGGTTTAGGGTTTAGGGTGTCTGAATCTAGGGCTTGATAGCTCTAAGGTATCATAGTCGTAATCCTTATCGGCTTCATCTGCAAGGTGGGTTTCAGGGAAGTCTGGTAGGTTGTAGTTCCTCCGAAGTTCCGAAGGAGATTCCAAAGCTCTCTCTTCTCTGAGTAGACTCTACAAGCTCTAAACCTTAAACCCCAAACCCCTTAACCCTAGACCCGTACCCTGAAACCCTGGACCCTAAGCCTAAACCCTTATACCCTGAACCCGAAACTCTATACCCAAAACCCTGAACTCTATAACCTGAACTCTTTGCCCTAAACCCTAAACTCCATACCCTACACCCTCTAAAATAGGGGACCCTAATATAGCATCCTAAATAGTAGGACCCTTATTATAAGGACCCCCAAAGAAGGTATCCCTAATTTTCGGAAACTCTGAACCCTAAAACCCCTTATAGAACTCTTATAGATCCCTTTAAGGAACCCTTTAAGGATCCCTTTTAAAGGAACCCCCTAATTTGCGGAAACTCCTACTTCTTGGCTGGAAAAAACCGTACTAGCCCTTATAGTAGCCCTTTTCGACCCCTTCAAAGGAGCCCTATTCTAAGTATCTTATAGACTCCTCTAAGGAACTCTATTCTAATTATTAAAAAGGAACCCCTTTAATTTTCCCTCTAAATAAACCCTAAACCCTAAACCCCTAAACCCTAAACCCTCTCTGCAAGGAACCCGGAGCCGGAGGCAGCACCCGGTGGACTGTCGACTTGAAGCGGCCGTTTGTCCAGCGCTGCATCAGATCGCCCAGGTTCACGACCAGGGCGCCTAAAGACTACTTTACATTATCTAGTTCATGGTTGGGATAGGATTAAAAATTACAATCTGTATTCCTTATTAGCTTTAAGTACCCAAAAAAATGTAAAATGTTACCCAACTATGACAAGCTAATCTACCAAAACCTACTTTTTTGTAGGGTCCCTATAAATTCCATATTAGGGATTATAACAAGAACCTACAACAAAAGTAGGGTTTGGGAGGTCAAGGTAGGGGCTTAGGGTTAAAGGTTTAGGGTTTAAGGCTTGATCTTTGTGGTGTCGTATACTGAACAAGCTTTTGATTTTGCGGGGAGGGGTCTGAGGGAGCTTATACACATTGAGGAACCCTACTAAGGCATAGCACTACTGATACTGCTTCAGAATTCACGGGACTTCAGCAGGTGGAGCTACAAGAAACCACCTCGAGATAGAACGATAATCACTTTGCTTCGATTCTAACCATACTTACTACGTCCCTAAACTCTACACCCTAATTCCTGATCCTCTTGATCCCACAAATAACGGTCGTAACATGTATCCAGGAGCCCCGCTGTTCGGTGCTTATGGGGGCTCTTCAGACTTGGCCTGCTTCAGAAACGATATGGGCAGTTCTCTAAATTAGGGTGCGTTTTAGTGTCTTTTTGTTTGATAAGGGTGCCGCATTAAATGTAGCATTGCTCAAACAGATACGGGAACCATACTGGAGAATAGTCCCATCTGCCAAGACACCTGGCAGCGGGTCAACATCCATCCAAGTCTCGGTCTTTGCATGGAGAACTTGCAATCCTCCACGGATTCGCACTTTGGTACTGAGGGCTTGTTTGGGGGGGTTAGGTTTTAGGCTTTGGGTCTTTGGGTTTATGGTTTTCAGGTCCAGGGTTTAGAGTTTACCCTGCTCCCATGAAGCTTGCGAAAAAAGGCAAAAGCCCGAAAGAAAGCAAGTATGACATTAGTAACCGTATCCTTGTAGTCCTCCCTTATGGTCACTTGTAGTACCGAAAAAGGGTATGGTTTATATTACTAGTATCCCCAAAATAAAACCCAATATATACACTCACCAAAAACCAGAAGGAGGCCTATCTACACCCACCAAAATCAAAACGGTAATATAAGCCCTACTTCATATCATTGGCCGTTTGCACCGAACCAGAACAACAGGGATTAGATCTACAGGGCTTGTTCGACAGGATCGGCAAATTTTGACAAATAAAGACAAATTAAAGACAAATAAAGACAAATAAAGACAAATAAAGACAAATAAAGACAAATAAAGACAAATAAAGACAAATAAAGACAAATAAAGACAAATAAGGACAAATAAAAGACAAATAAAGAGAAATAAAGACAAATAAAGAGAAATAAAGACAAATAAAAACAAATAAAGACAAATAAAGACAAATAAAGACAAATAAAGACAAATAACGGTTTCAAACGTAAAGAAAACAAAGATGTCAGGAAG
>BGNK01001088.1:87028-168026 GCA_003297005.1 Symbiodinium sp. clade A Y106 | reverse complement strand
AAAGGGAGCCAATTATGTGAAGAATGCGGACACAAAATAAAACACGAAAACTGGGATGCCCATTTCCATTATGCGTTACATCCGAACTCGGAGCTAAATATGTTGATGAAAGGTTATTTGAGGAAACTAGGTAATTTAAGGAAAGAAGGCAAACTAAACGACGAATTACAAGCAGAAATTAAGGCAGCTTACGAAATCGTCTTTTCCCTTTATGCGTTTGCTAATTTGCTTGTTAAAGGATTAAAATTTGTTGATGAGGAACACGAAGTTTCGTGTAGCATACGCGAACCACAACCAGAACCAGAACAACCTGAACCCGATATTGATAAAGTATTCAATCACGTCCATCAATTGCTAATGAACGATGAGTTTTTGGAAGACTACTTTATGCTATTCGGAAAGCATAAGGATAGGATAATTATTGAAATTCCTNAACCCGATATTGATAAAGTATTCAATCACGTCCATCAATTGCTAATGAACGATGAGTTTTTGGAAGACTACTTTATGCTATTCGGAAAGCATAAGGATAGGATAATTATTGAAATTCCTGTTGATAAGTCATAAGTATAATGTAGTTATAATCCTTAAGTTGTTATAGACTATAACTACACTATAGTTGCTCACTATCAGGTGCGTCGCGGGCTCAGCGATTACCTTATTCCTAAACATTATTCCTATTATTGTAAAATTATTAGAGAATACCATTTCCATTTTCTAAGGTTAGGGATTTCGGGTTTTGCGTTATTGGGTTTTTCTATGGGGGTATTGGTGTATGATGTTGAGGTTGGGTTTTTCCTATGTGGTGNNNNAATTATTAGAGAATACCATTTCCATTTTCTAAGGTTAGGGATTTCGGGTTTTGCGTTATTGGGTTTTTCTATGGGGGTATTGGTGTATGATGTTGAGGTTGGGTTTTTCCTATGTGGTGGTGCATGGTTCTTCTAATGGTTCCACCTTGTGGGTTTTAGGTTGTGATTTTTTGGTGAGGTTAGGGTTGAGGTATAGGTTGTTATGGTTTTGGGTCTTCGGGNTTTTCCTATGTGGTGGTGCATGGTTCTTCTAATGGTTCCACCTTGTGGGTTTTAGGTTGTGATTTTTTGGTGAGGTTAGGGTTGAGGTATAGGTTGTTATGGTTTTGGGTCTTCGGGTGGGTCTTTCCTATGGGGTCTTTTGGTGAGGCTAGGGTTGAGGTAGAGGTTGTTATGGTTTTGGGTCTTGGGTGGCTTAGGGGGGTGGGCATGGTTCGAAGATGGAAATGGTAGTTGCTAACTTATAGAACCCTTAAAGGAACCCTTAAAGGAACCCTTATAGAACATGGAGCCTTTGGGAAACATCCTTAAACCAACCCTATAGACCCTAAATCCCGACACCCTCAACACTGAGACCCGAAACTCAAACCGCCCAAAGACACAACGTCAAAAGATTTTTTAATGAATATACGGTAGCTTCCGAAAATAGGGGGTACCTTATATAGGGGGTCCTTATAATAAGGATCCTACTATTTAGGGTACTATATTAGGGTCCCCTATTTTCGGAAACTCCCATACAGACCTGGCAGACTACCTCTTAATCCTAAAATCCGACCAAAGCCCTCCACAACAATCGTTGTAAAACGCTTGTACGCCGCACGAAATCCGTGCAGGACCCTGCGAAAGACGACAGAACCATGTACAACCCTTGAAAAACACTCTAGAAGCCCGCCCTTTGGCGCCTGCACTAAAACAAGACTCAGACGACACAGCGAGGCTCTTCAGCGAAGAGGAGCTCTGCATCTGTGGATGCAGCCCGAGACCAGGCAGTGCGGTTTCAACGTTGAGAGCTTTCGGTGGGTTTAGGGTTTAGGGATTTCGGGGAGTTTCCGTGATCTTTAAGTAAATCTACTCAGCTACTCTGGGGGGTTTAGAGTTACAAGCTTTAGGGTTGTGTAAGGCTTGTTTTGGTGTTTCAGATTTCGGGGGCTTTGTATCTATATATCGGTATCTACATCTACATCCACATCTATCTATCGGTATATAGATATACTTTCTGATATAAAGCCGTTCAGCGCGGTACCCAGACCCTATGTGACAGCTTGGTTACAACTCCTAGCAACTCGCAGCACACCCTAGCATTATTGCATATCAAAGTTTACAGCATCCAGACCCGTCTGTGTACATATCTCTTTCCATCAATGTATGTATGGCCCTCTAGAGCTGTACAAGTACTGGCCAGGTCATAGCTCTCACTCCCGATCTGAAGCTTCTTCTCCAAGCAGTTTACGACAAGGTTTCTACAACTGTAGTGATCAGAAATTCTGACCATCTCCTTGCATTGCAGAATGTCTGCGGGCAGAGATTGCGAAATGGATTCCGGATTCCGGATGTGTCCACAGATTGCAAGGTGCTAGATGGCTGCTGGTATTGATGAGTAGATCTAGCCTGGATAGATAAGTCTAGCATCTTCGCCTTCATTGCTGCATGTTGCCATATCATATTTGTCAGGGTCGTTTGGGTTGCAAGTGCCAGCTGGATGTTTGAACGATCAGATTGGCCAGAGGGCATGAATCGCAAAGATGTTTATCTGCATACAAGTTGCATGTCTTAGAAATACAAGAGATAGGATGCCAAAGGGATCATTGCCCTTTAGTGTTTCAGGCTTTGGGTTAGGGTTGTGTAAGGCTTGTTTTGGTGTTGCAACGGCTTTGTATCTATATCTACATCCACATCTGTATCTACATCTATCTTTCGGTATATAGGTATACTTTGTTGATATAAAGCCGTTCAGAGCGGTACCCGAACCCTATGTGACAGCTTGATTACAACTCGTAACAACTCACAGCACGCCCTAGCAGTACCGCATATCAAAGTTTACGGCACCCAGACCCGTTTGTGTACATATCTCTCTCCATCAATGTATGTATGACCCTGTAGAGCTGTACAAGTACTAAAGCCGTGATAAGCAGTCATGAAGCAGGTCTATGAGTTTTCGCCTTTGCAATTCAGCCCAAAAGACTAGACCCTGCACCCTAAACTTCTGCAAAAAAAACACAGAGCCTCAGCCCTAAACCTCAAAAAAAGAAAGACCCAAACTCCAAACCCACATGAGGTGCTCAAGTTCCTGTCAGCATCCCCTTCCGAGTACGAGGTTGCAACCTGTCATCGAAAGGTTCTCAGTCATACAGTTGATGATATAGATCCTGCATTACCTTTCGGACCTTAAAAATATGGGAATTATGGTATATTCCTTTTTATAGGTAATGCAGGATTCGTATCATCAACCGTATGGGTCTTATCTAGAGGCTTCATGCCCTACCCCGGTTTAGGGTTTGAGGGTTTAGGGTGCCTAGATATAGGGGGGGGGTATTACCTGGAGTCTCTGAGAGGGTTCATGACCCACCCCGGTTTCGGCTTCAGGGTACTTAGTTTTACGGGTAGGATCTGTTAAATAGAGAAGAAAGTACACTAAACAGGGGGGGGGTATGACCCTATAGGTAGAGTATAGGACCCAAGGCTTTTGGTACAAAATATTGTCTTATGGTTCATTGTTGTCAGTCATGTGAAAAAGGTATATCTATTTGTGTGTACCGTGTGCATGTCTGTCTGTCTGTCTGTCTGGTTGGCTGTGTCTGTACGATTTGGTATGAAATTTGAAAGATAGAATAGATGAGGCGGGGGGAATCGTTTTCTGCGCTTTTTGACACTGGTTCCTGCCTTTTCTCCGCTTTTGAGAATCTTACTCCGAAGGGTTGTATAGAGTAACCAAAGTACCTGTAAACGAAAGGTATCAACCTACAAACAGGTACATATCCATTCACTCAATCATGGTCTACACTAAACCCGGCCTTGTGAGGTTTCTCGTGTGGCTGAGGTCTTCACGCGCTCCTGCACAGACTCTCTCCGCTTGGTGGCGGATATGTGGCGGGACGGCATTGGCAAACTTCTCCACGAAGTCCTAAGTCCTGAAACCATAGTTTCTGTACATTAAGACGCAAAGCCCCCAAACGTAACGCTCGCTAAAGACTAAACAGTACAGTTTAGATCAAGACAAGTTTATCGAAGGTGATGGCCTTGCTAGTGGGTGCGCTATTCTCTGTACAAGCTTTTACAGGGCTCTTACTATAGGTCTTGGGACTCTCTCTCTTGCTCTCTCTCTCTCTCTCTCCCTTCCTCTCTCTCTGCATGTATACATATATATATATAGATGTGTATGCAGCTCTGTTGCAAACATGTGTATATATACATACACACATACATACATTGTAAATTATTTGTCGTACATTTTTATATATAGAGATATAGGTAGGGCCCTGTTATAAGTTACAATTGCTGCTGCTGCTGTGGCTGCCACGGCTGCCTTGGCTGCAGCTGATGTGCTGAGGATAGCAATCATGACAACGATCGGTGACAGCGGCATCGATGGTGAGGTTGCTGTCTAGAGCCGCGATGACGATGAGCATGATATTCAGGAGGATAGCCATCATTTACCATATCCCGAAGCATCACTGCAATCGCACTGCTTCTTACCAGGGCAGAGTGATCACGAGCATCATCTTCCAATCTAACCTCCCTAGACCTCTAAACGCATCAGAATTGGATCTCGATCATGGTGTTCAGCGTGACCAAAGATGAATACTGTCCCTACTAGGGCCCCGTTATCATATTTATAGTTATAGCATGACATACCAGATGAATATAAGGCCTCTATGCAAAGCCCCTGCTACGTCCCTCAATTATGCAACCTGGTATAGAGAACGTAAATGGAACCATATTCTACTTAAAACCCTAAACCCTAAACCCTTAAGCCCTAAACATCGAGGCCCCTATGTTAACTTTCTCTCAGGTTCCCTTGGCGCGAGGGCTCACAGTATCGCTACCTTTTGCAGCCCTGTGGCTGAAGAGCGTTTAGGGCCGTTTAGGGCTTAGAATTTTAGGGTTCCTTTCAGGGTTCCTTTAAGGGACCTATAGGGTTTAGGGTTGAGGGTTGAGGGTTTAGGATTTTACGGTTTGGGGTTTTTGGGTTGGGTGTTTTTCTGGTTCAGGCTTGAAGGTTGAGGTTTGGTTTTAGGGTTTTGCGTTTTTATGGTTTTGGGTTTCATGGTGTGGGTTTCGGGTCCAGGCTTTATGGTTTTGGTGGGGATTGGTGTTCCGTGTTTATGGAGCCCCAACCAACCCCAGCCTCTTTGCCACTTCAACTATTATTCTGTCAGGCTTCTTTCACTCACTTGCAGTATGCACAACCTGAAATGAGCCCTGCCTCAAAGCCCGTTGTTGTCACTCAAATGTGTGTCGTCCTTGTCGTTGATGTGGTTACAGAGAACCTTAAATGTTTAGGGTTTACCTGGACCCTATAAAACCTTCCTTTTTAGGGTTACCGTTATGATTTCTATATATAAGTCCTTAAGAAGGTAGGTTAGTTGGGGTCCAGGTAGGGTCTCAAGCCTCGAATCTCGAGCGATCTTTCAACCCGAAGCCCCTAAGGCTCTGTGTGCCCATATAGTTTCCGAAACTAAGGGGTCCTTAGAATAAGGGTCCTACTATTAAGGGTACTCTACCGTATTAGGGTCCCCTATCTTGGAAGCTCCCGTATAGTATATACTCAGGCGCTAAAGTACCTATACAGGAACCCCTTAAGGCCTAACTATTTACCTGTAGTTTCCATCTACGCACACGGAGCCTTGGGGCAAGCTTAGAAGCCAAAAATGCGAGCCCACACTTTGGCCCTGACGCAGCCAATGTAGCTTTCAGAAGGGACATGACCACATAAGAGCGTGTAAGGAGCCTTGGGTTCGTAAATGCTACAGACACCAAAACCTACCAAGTGTCTGCTCCATATTCAGGGTGCTGGTGTTTCTCCGTACCATGACTGGTTGTTTGTTTATAGGCGATTACCCTACTAAGTGTCCAAGCAGCTCGGAATCATATACTCTTCAAATCACTAATCTGGAAAGAGCGTATCCTATGCCTAAGGACCTAATTGCTGGGTACTTTGAACCCTCAGTGTGAGATGTCGTTTTAAGGGCGTACATACTAAACCTAAACCCTACGCCCGACACCCGAAACCTTCACTTCCGAGGAATCACAACTCAGTTCTGGGCATCCGCGACGTTGCCCGGGACTTCAATGCATCCGTCAGCGTGGCCTGGCACGAGGCCAGAAAGGGGAAATCGTGTGTAGATCCGATCACAGGATTTAGGATTAAGAGTTACGGAATACTTACGGCAAAAATTATGGTAATTGGTGGAATAGTTAGGGTTAAGAGTTTAAGGGTTCAAGGGTGCAGGGCTGTGGCTTAGGGTCTTTAGCGGTCAGGTTTGTAGGGTGCTGTGACCAGTCAGACGACTGACACTAGGAAAAATCCTGAAAGTCGAAGCTGGATGTATGTCGGACTGCAACCCAATCCTAAGACCTTGTTCGGGCTTCCCTGAAACCTGATATGTTCATCTAGGCCCTCCCAAGAAAACCGGACATGAGTCCTTCAGGTGTGTTCGCGTCTGTACGTGTATGTGCCTGCGTATATACATGCAGTTAACCAGGTATATATATATATATACACATGTCAATGTGTGCATGTATCCAATATGTGCATACTGTACATGTTGTATCTTCAAGAGATGCAAACTTGCGGGCTGACAGGTGTGCGCTGCCGCACTGGCACCACGCATTGGTTGCCGCATGCATGCCTCTCTCTCGTACTCTCCCGCTCCGCTCGCTTTGTGAGGGTTTTGTTTGCATAGTACATATCCTAGATAGTTATTAGTGCATATACACACATACCTACATACACACTTATATACGCACATACATACAGACCGACAGACAGACAGACAGCACTGCTGCTGGTGTTGCTGCTGCAGTTGCTGCTGAACCTCGAACCATAGTGCTGCGAGGATGTCGATGAATGGTTGGATGAGTCCGGGGCTCGGTGGGTCTGAAAAATTGAAACCGCTGTCCCCTGAAAGCCTAAAAGCCGCGGAAAGTTTTACTAGAAAGCCCACCAAAGCCTGTTCTAAGAAGCACGAGACCCTTTGAAACATTCGGGTTGGACAGAACAGGGTCAGACGATGCAGCTTCGATCTTTCGTTTCAGGTCATCTCTACCTGCCTAAATTTTACTTCGTAATCTAGGCCCTCGGCTTCGAAGCTCTGTGTACTTGGGGTTCATGGGATTTAGTAAGTACAGTTATAAATACCTTACCCGCGGGAGTATTTCATTGTAAGTATTCTTAGCCTATTTATAACCCTCGCTACAACGTCAAATGAACCTTCGAACAGCCTTGCTGCCTTCTGTTCAGGATTCCCTGAATGCTAAGTCCTACACGCCAGACCTCGAAACTGTCTTTCGCCCTGGACCCCAACAAATACAAATCTTAACCGTAAAAAAGCAAAAAGCAAACGCGACTATAAAGTCAGAGACCGTGAACCGGCCCCGAACCCTAAGACGTTCTATGGTGGAAGCTTGGCGCTAATCTTAGCCTTTGCACAACAACGGTTAATACAGGGCCGGAATAGTTACAGTTAGTGCCATTAGAGTTTAAGGTTTAGAGTTCTTGGTATGGGGTTCTGTCCCAAGGCCCCCAAGCCCTAAAACCGAAACGCTGCACCCGTAGTCTCCAGGCACGAGGCCTTGTTACACCACCTACATTGCCAGGGGTCCTTGTAGGTACGTACAGTATGTAGCTCGCCCTAAACCCTAAACCCTACTATCGCGGCCTTAATAATGAGAATAGGCTTCTGAGCTCCTTTATACTAAAATTGTAATAAGGAGCTGCCAAAACAGTACTGGTAATTATTTAAGCCCTTATGGCAGTGGTTCCGATATAGGAGTTTCCGAAAATTGGGGGTACCTTGTTTTGGGGTCCTTATAATAAGGATCCTACTATTTCGGGTACTATATTAGGGTCCCCTAGTTTCGGAAACCACCATATAGCGACATCAGGGAAAACAAAATCGGTTCATGGAGTCTCCAGGCATTCCGACTCCAGGCCTCGAGGGCTCTAACTACGCAGCGCGGTTTAGGGTTTACCTTAGCCCTCCAAAAACTACTTTTTTTTGTAGGGTCCCTATAAAATTAATTTTAGGGTTTATAATAAGAACCTACAAAAAAGTAGGTTTTGGTAGGTCAAGGTAGGGCTTAGAATTCTGGCTTTGCACTCTAAAGCCTTGAGTATCATGGGTTGAATGGGTTCGGGGTTTAGGGTTAAGGCTTGGACCTGCTTTTGGTGACCCTTGTAAGAGGATGAGGTCGAAGCCAGAGGAATGCTTGCAGATGATTTCAACTACGCCCTACTGCCCTACCGATATAGTACATACTGCCGGTGTTTGAAAGAAAGGCTTTGTGTGGTCAGTAACCTACTATTCTAGGTTCCCCAGTGTACCCTTTTACCCTGTTTCTTTGTGGGTTCCCTTATTAAAACCGAATAGTAGGAAAAAGGGTACCCTTATTATAAAGGGGCTACTGGGGAACCTAGTATTATTTTTGGTGACCAGAGCCCTAAAAACCTAACCCAAAGAGGACGACTGAATCCCCATGACCAGCCCTTGGCTGGAGTAGAAATCAGGGCGTGGAGCCGGGAAATGGGCGTAACACCGGGGGAAAACCCTAAACCCTAAACCCTAAGCTCCGAAAATTACGGTCCCTTATCCAGATGTCCTTGTGCACAGGTATGCTTCACCGCTTGAGTTCTATCACACCTTGAAGCCGAAAACCAGCAAGCACGAAAAATTCCCCAAAACTGTGCCTCCATAAACTTTGTGCAAACACACTACGACTACGAGGTCATTGTGTTGTGGCAGTTTTGTGCATCTTGGTTCATTTCCTGGTTCGCAAGTCCCTGATCCTTTCACCCTCAACCCAGAACCCTTAACCCCATAGACCCTTAGCCCTAAACCCTAAGCCCTAGGTCCAGACTAGTATATATCTGGAACACTTAACCCCAAGCCCCAGCCCAGAGTAGCATCCGGAACGCTTGACCCCAAGCCCTAGACCCAGAACTAGCAGAGGCCCTCCAGCCCTAAACCCTGAACCCTAAACCCTGACCCAGGTTGGCAGGCCAGCCTGAGGATGGACAAGACGGACCTCTTTCTTTGTCCTTCTGTCTCCTTATGACTATGAAAGAGTGATATGGGTGGTTGTCAAAATTATGGCCTTTTTTGGGTACCCTAAATATTAGGTGCCGTATTATAATAAGGACCCAAAAAGGGACCATAATTTTGACAACCACCCATTTTTTGTTTTACCTGTAGCTGTTCAAACTCCCCAAACCCCTTGGTCAAGGTACACAATGCTATTCCCATTGTTTTTCCTGGCTACTAAACCCCCAAACCCGAAACCCTAAACAGTCCAGACTTCAAACCCCCCAACCGATACCAAGCCGTAAGCCACAGTTTCGAAGCCGTAGTAGCCTAAGTGTGCCAAAGTCCTTCACCCTCACAACCCACTCCTACGTACTCCACATACTCTTACACTGCCCAAATCGAAACTCTACCTCCTCGTATTGAAAACAGATTCCCGCCATTTGGTGCCCGTTGACCTTTTCGGTTCAGGAACTGTGAAGGCTTAGTAACTTGAGCCTGAATGGAGAGCGGGTGTTGTGATTCATGTGCGGATCTGCGTTTTTGCCAACCCAAAACCCAAAACCCAAATCCCTTAGCCACCTTAAACCCTCAACCACTCTAAACCCTAAACCGTCGCTCTTAGGTTCGCATACCCGGCGGAAGAGAACTTCGCTGGGCAGATCTTCCCCCTTCGCTGGGCCGCGAAGATCGGCTCGAGAGCGGGCAATCTCAGGAACATATGCTCGGGTTTGGGATCTTTGGGGTTTGGGATCTTTGGGGTTTTGGTGTTTCGGGGTTTAGTGTTCAGGGTTTTAGAGTTGTCATGGTTTAGGAATCCGGGTGTAGGATTTAGGCTTTGTATTTTTATAGGTTTAGGATTTAGGGTTTAGGGGCTGGGGCCTTGTTAGTTAGCTAGAATCAGGGCGATTCAAGGTGTCTTTTACGCCAGACGGGTTTAGGATCGATTCTCCAGAGAGCTCCGGGGTTTAGGATTTGGGGATTCTAGTAGTTGCTTTGCGCTTGGTATTCTTCCTTAGGCCAGTATGGAATTTGCACCCTAAATCATGGTCCTATTGGGTACATCAGAGCTAAGTGTAGGTTTCCTTAGGCCAGTATGGAATTTGAACCCTGGATCATAGTCCTATGGGGTACATCAGAGCCGCGTGTAGGGTTCGTTTAGGCCAGTATGGAATCCCTAAACATAAGGGTCCAGGTAGTCCTTATTTGTGAATGTGAGCACCCGAAGAGGGCGCAAAGTCGTGTAGTATAGAGTACTTGGACGCTTATCCTAACTTAACGGTCCGCATACCCAAATCGCAGATATATATACTTCGACTATAAAGTCCCTATACAGGGACTACTTTAAGGGTTTAGGGTTTAGGGGTTTAGGGTTTAGGGCCCCCAAATATTCTTTATGTGGTTACATGGACCCTCTGGGATAGAGAGTACTTGAACCCTTAGGGAAGGCTCCAGGAAGTCCGGTTTTCATGGGAACCAGTAATCATGCACGGGCCCTAGTTTTAATAGGGTTTTGGAGTGTGCGGCATAGGTATGATAAAGAAAAAAGCCTGCACGGAATAGTATTGCCAGCTGCTTTGTGGGCACGTTAGGAGCTGGTGGATGTGTGTGCGTGTGTCTTGGGCGCTGAAGGGTCTCAGGCCTTGCAAAGCCTCAGACACACAGCCTGTGATGAGGGGTCCGGGCATCTGAAATCCTTGTTGTCTGTTGCCTCTCCATCTTTGCTGCATGTTATCCGACTTCACATGCTAAAGGACATTTCAATGCACCGTGTTACATGGCTAGGCTCATGAACCGTTCCCAATTAAAACTGACTAACCCAAGCCAAATAAGTTGCAGGACGTGGCGCGTCCTTCTTGACGCCGCCAAGTTTACTGCCAGCCATCCCTTAAATTTGACAGAGGCCGCGCTTACTGAAGCAGTGTTGGCAAGCTTGAGGTGCACCACAAGCCCTGCCTGAACCCTAAAATTCTTGCGTTTTGGGGCTTCCCTGTTATGATTTCCGTATATAAAAACTTAAATAGATAGGTTTCTGGGTGCACAGGTAAACTTCAGAAGAAAAACCCGATAGCTCCACTGCCACAGCTCTAAGGACGGGTCTTAGGGTCCAAAGTCTAAAGTCGAAACCCAACTGTATGCATATTTACAGGCCTTCGGTCAGCTCAAGCTCAAGTGCAGTTACACGGAAGCCTTCGAAAGACAGAATAGCAGCGACCGTGTTATTTACACCAAAACCATATTCTAATTATTGAGGCTCCGGTATACCTAGAGGCGCAGACCCTACCCCTTTTTGCAGGATAGCTAGCTTTATGGTTAGGGTCTGGTGTAGAGAAAAGTAGGTAGCCTAACCAAGGGGTACTGTGGGGTATGAGCCTACAGGTATTATCGCAAACCCAGAACACAAGCTAAGCGAATTCTTCAATCAAGGCTTTTTGGATCCGGGACCTCGTCTGTAGGTTTAGGATCTATGGGGATTGGGGTTTGAGTTACAGGCTTAGGGCGTAGGGTTCGAGAATTCAAGTCTAACAGGGCTGAGGGCTTGTACTATACTTAGAGGTTCTTGGTACTTCGTAACTAGAGTTATATATATATAAGGTAACTATACTTCTGCATAGTTATGACCCCAGTTAAAGTACTTATACCTTGCAACTGCACCGTACTTACTTCGTCCCACGAACCTCGAAGTTGCCCCATAGTAGCCTGAAAGAAACCCTTTCTGTAGCTACCTTACAACTTTTGACCCTAGGCCCCATGATCCTATAAGTAGAGCCTGAAGCCTGAGCCCTGTAGGATTCCTTGGGCTTGCTGGAGGAGTCGTATCCATTCCTTGAACCCTAAATTTTCAACCCTAAGCCCTAAACCTGCTAAAAAACCTTTAAACCTTCTTTCGAACCCTAAACCCTGAACCTTGGTTAAACCTTACCCTAAACCCTAAACCTTCTTTGAACCTTCCTCCGAAACCTTAACCCTGAACCTTCTTACAAGTTCTTCCGAACCCGAAGGGTTTACCTAAAGGACTCGTTCCTTTGAGGGTTCTATAAGGAATCTGTAACGGAATGCTCTATCCGGCTCAACCTTGTGGTTCCAAGGTTGTAAACGGCTTGAGGGTTTAGAGCACAAGGGTACATGTACCTGTGCAGTATGGACTTTGGCCTTAAGGGGTTCCTGTGTAGGTACATCCGGACCACAGTATAAATTTAAACCATTCGAGTATATGGACCCTCAGAAGAAACAAACCTTGGCAGACAGCTTGATGGCTTTCCATGTTCCCACAGATATGTGTACACAGTTGACCACAAAGCGAGCAGGTAATCGTGTGTCTCTTTGCAGTTGTGTCTTCATGGGTACGATTTTGCCTGTGTGCTTGCGAGAGCGCGAGCTAATAGATCCCAGGGTCTTGGAAACCTGTATTGTTGAGGGGCTGAAGAGCTCGGGAAGGAGGGTCATCGAGATGCTGCTTTTTTTGCCAAGTATCAGCAAGAAAGATAATCCCAAACTCCTGACCTGTCAGAACTCCCACAAGTGCAAACATGAGTCCGAACCAGTTGTGAAGGCTAGAAGGCCTTCCCCGTTTAAACCCTGTGCTCCCAAGCGCCAACACCGTCGCCTTTGCAACTGCGAGCCACTGACCTAAACGACAGATCTTAGCGGCAAACTCCTGAAAGCCAGAACCTAAAGCGCGTAACCACAAGATCGAAATTTCATCACTGCCTCGTTGTTCAACATGTCGACTTCTGTGAAAGTCGGACTGCTCAGCGGCAAGACGGCTACTTTGAAAGCCCGCTTGGAAGATTAAGTGGGGGCATCGAAATCTCGGGCGCAGACTGCACTTGGAGTCGGAAGTGGGCGGCTGCTGGATTCATCTGGAAACACTCTAGATGTACGTGCGCTGATGAAGACAGTAAGCATGCAGACTGATGACGCATTGATCTTGCACATGAGCCGTGTTCAAGCATGCGGCACTAACGCAGCCTTTGCTGCCATTCTGGGTGATGGACCTGCTTGCTATGGTGGTAACAGTAGAGCTGTGCAGGATCAGCTCAGGAATGTGAAGCAGATCCAATCTTCCATAAGCGGCGCTTTTGCTGCAGTTCTTTGCAATCGATCTGTCGTGACCTGGGGTGCTGCTGATTCTGGTGGTGACAGTAGTGCGGTGCAGTCTAGTCTGAGGAATGTGCAGCAGATCCAAGCTGGTTACTGCGCATTTGCTGCCGTTCTCGGTGGCCGCTGGATCCGTCGTGACCTGGGGCGATGCTCGCTATGGTGCTGTCGTGCTGTGCAGGATGAGTTGAGGAGATGCTGCGTAGCATCTCCAGCCCTCTGAACATTTGCAGCCATTCTAATATGCCTCCGAGGACCTCCAGGCCGACAAGGATCTCCTTGTCGGCCCGGAGGTCCTCGGAGGCGAAATCCAAGGCTGAGCCGAACTGCTGCCTCCTTGTCGACCTGGAGGTCCTGGGAGGCGAAATCCATTCTCGGTGATAGTTCGGTCGTGGCGTGGGGTGCTGCTGGGGAGGCTAGTGACAGTAGTGCTGTGCAGGGTCAGCTGAAAAAAACGGGCAGCAGATCCAAGCATCTTGGTCGGATTTGCTGCCATTCTTGAGGATGGATCCGTTGTCACCTGGGGTGATCCTGGACGTGGTGGCGACAGTAGTTCTGTGCAGAGTCAGCTGAAGACTGTGTGCCAGATTCAAGCCTCTGGAAGCGCTTTTGCTGCCATTCTTGACGATGGATCTGTCGTGACCTGGGGGGATCCTGAGCAGGGTGGTGACAGTAGTGCCGTGCAGGATCAGCTGACGACTGTCCAGCAGATCCAAGCTACCACATGTGTGTTTGCTGCCGTTCTGGCCCATGGATCCGTCGTGACCTGGGGTGCTGCTCGCTATGGTGGTGACAGTAGCGCTGTGCAGCATCAGCTGCAGAACGTTCAGCAGATCCAAGCCACAAAATCTGCTTTCGCTGCCATTCGGGTCGATGGATCGGTCGTGTCGTGGGGTCATACTCTTCGAGGTGGCGACAGTAGTGCTGTGCAAGAACAGCTGAAGAATGTGCAGCAGATCCAGGCCTCCACGGGTGCCTTCGCTGCTTTCCAGGGTGATGGATCCATTGTGACTTGGGGTGGAATTGACCATGGTGGTGACAGCAGCGCCGTGCAAGATCAGTTGACAGACTTGTAGCAGATCTGCTGGTGTGTGTTTCTCAGTCGTCGTTACGTTCTGAACCTTTCTTTCAGAATTTCGGAACGGCACTTACCCTAAACACCAACCCGTAGACCCGAAGCCCTGCCACAAAAGCATCGGGAATCGGGCACCATACCTGCTCGTGAGTCCTGGTTGAGTTTAGCTGCACCGATGCAACGAACCCAAAGCCCGTAGCCTTAAGTAAGGGACCCAAAAGGCACATCAGCATAAGCATTTTATGGGGGTATCCCTGCCCTATTGGGCTTCTTTATAAGGGGGTTTATGTGGGATATCCCTATCCTAGTTTTTGCTTATGTGCTTTTTTTGGGCCCTATTAAGACAGCAAAGCGCAAGTCCGAAAAGACCCCAAATCTTAAATCAAAGGGTCTAGGATTTAGGGTTCAGGGGTTGAGGGTTTAGGGTTGTGACCGATTAGACCCCACAGAACCCACATATGTGCATCGATCTATGTAGTTGAAATTTTGTTGTTGTCGGTTGCCTTTGTCGTCTTGAATTACTGCCACTACTGCTATTAAGTTCTGTCCTATGATCATTGTTATTGTTAGTACTTTTTCTATTACTAGTACTAGTACTGCGATTATGATTGCTACTACTGATAATAATCATACGCTAATAATCATACGAATAACAATAGTACTGGTACTATTATTGTTAAATACTTCAAACTATCAGTAATGTTTGTGTTTGCTCGAACTGTTGTTAGTGTCATCTTTAGTAGTAGCAGCAGGAGTAGTAGTCGTAGCAGTCGCAGCAGCAGCAGTAGCAGCAGCAGCAGTAGCAGTAGCAGTAGCAGTAGCAGTAGCAGTGGCAGTAGCAGTAGCAGTAGCAGTAGCAGTGGCAGTAGCAGTAGCAGTAGCAGTAGCAGTAGCAGTAGCAGTAGCAGTAGTAGTAGTAGTAGCAGTAGTAGTGCTATTTTATCATTATTCCTATTCCTATTGTTATATTGTTATATCGTTGCTGTAATATGTTTTGACTATTCTTTGCTGCTACTACTACTACTACTACTACGACTACTTCTACTAAGACGACCATTGTTACTGATAGTTAATAGTAACCATAATAACAACAATAATATTCGCGTTACGGTTATTGTTGCTATCATCACTGTTATCATCACCAGTATTTATTGGAGTTAATAATATTACTAGGTCTTGAACCCTGTCTTATTATTATGCTCCATCTCCGAGCTGTGGAAGCCAAAGGCCCACGATTCATGAGAGGCCCAAGCTGACTTCGTCACGCTCTCCTTTTACAAGCTGTTCGGCCACCCGGCTCCGGCCTTGTATTCACCAAGCACCTAGCCCCAAACCGAAATCTCGAACTGACTCCAGACCATGTGCCAGAAGCTGGGATGCTGGACTCCCCAGCCCTTATATAAGTCAAGCCCCAAACCCCTGATCACGAAGCCCTAAACCTTAAACCCGTAAACTAGTGTGTGGTAAACTAGTGGGCCTTCCGGTTGTAGGCAATGCAATGCTATCCCGTTATTGTTTTGTTGAGGCCACCGCTTTCAGAAGTTCTGGGTTTCATTCAGGTGGCTTGCGCGTAGGGCTTCACGAGGTTTCATGAGACGTTGGTGAGTTAGGTGCAGGGCGTTGTAGGGTCTTAGTAGCTGAGTGGATACACTTTACACTTTTGGGGATATCATGACCCACTATAAAACTGAAAGTGTGCACTTTTGGGGGCTTATGAACTCAGCAACGAAGGGGTTGCAAAACGACGGCTAGCCATTTGAAGGCATTGCTGAAACATGAAGGGTAATGTAGGAACCTGATGATTAAGAAACCCCGGCCCCATCATCCCCAAAATATAAGGATCCATATGGGTGGTTGTCAAAATTATGGTCCCTTTTGGGGTCCCTATCATAATACGGCACCTATTATTTAGTGTACCCAAAAAGGGACCCTAATTTTGACAACCACCCATATATATTTGCCCAAATAAAGACCAGGGTTGCTTAATCAGGTTCCTACATTACCCTAGGGCTCAGCAGGGTTAAGGGCTTTGAGGGGCCAAAAGCCTGACGAAGCATGGTCCTTGAGCCCAAGGCTTCAAGACGTGCGTCCTCCTAGCCTGAACTAGGTGTAGTTCTGTTTTTTTCTGAACCTTTGAACCTGTGCGATAGTACTGCTGTGAAATTTGTTGCCGGTCATTTCTTTGACTTGGTTACCCTCGCCAGTGACCTTAAACTCTAAGTCCCTCGTACGGTTGATTCATTACCTACCACAAGTTGCTTGCTTCGGGACCCAAAAAGGATATGCGCATTAGCATTTTACAGGGACATTATTGGACTTTATCTTAAAGGGGGTCTATATGGGATATCCCTACCTTATTGGGCTTCATCTTAAGGGTCTTTTATATGGGATTCACTATCCTGATTTTTGCTTCTGCCCAGTCTTGGGGCCCGCCTTGCTCGTTTTGAGCTGGCATTGCTGTTAGTGGGGCTGGCCCCAGTTCCGAACCTAGGCCCATCCAGCCAAAACCCCAAACCCTAAACTCTAGCTGGAGTAACCAATGTACCTTGAAAAAGGGATATGACAGCAAAGAATGCCACGTTTGCCTTTTTAGAGGTACCCTAGTTACTCTATAGGTGAGCAAATCGAGGCTATCCAACCGGCGTCGGTGCACTCATCATCCGCAGTCAGACTGCATTCGAGCTGAAGAAGCACTACTGGGGAGGCCTGGGTTCAGTTAGGCCCCAGGGCTGTGAGGGTTCTGGAAAACATTTTAGGGTTTAGGGCTTTCTAAGATCTTAGCCCCTAAGGTTTTAGATATGGTGCGTGCACCGAAGCCGCACACCAATTCGATTCCACGGAACGCTAGCCTTCGGTCATCAGGATGCAAAGCTTACGTCGAGGCTCGTATCCTACTTTTTTGTTGTGGGGGGCGGGGTGGTGTACCTTGCTGTCGAGTCTGGACTGGATAACCAAATGACCTGGGTATCCCTAGAAGGGGGCAAGGGTGGAAATTGCAGGGGTTAGGGTTCAGGGTTTAGGCTCTAGGGGGCTGTAGCGGACATGATAGGTCATGCGGGCAAGCACAAAAACGTGTATATGCTTGTCTACTGTTCTGAAAGCCAGGGAGCACGTACCAAGCTTGTACCCTAAACTTTGTCATAGTTGGGTAACATGTTACATTTTTATGGTTACTTAAACCTAATAAGGAACAAAAATGTAAATTTTTTTCCTATCCCAACCATGAACTAGTAACTTCTCAATTACTAAGCCTCAGCTCGAACTTACCCAAGCCAGTATGAGACCCTCGACATTCATTCCTATGTCTCGAAGCCTCACCCATAAAACAGCTAGAGTCGAGAGCCCACGACCCCAACCAAAAAAAACAGAACCAACAAACAACAGAAACCACCATGGAGTTTCCGACAATTAGGGGTACCTTATTTTGGGGTCCTTGTAATAAGGAGCCTACTATTTAGGGTACTATATTAGGGCCCCCTAGTTTCGGAAACTCCCACCTAAACCGTATAAACCCCAAACCCTGGTGTGCCGGTAAGTCCTCGGCTGTCGGTTCTGCTGCCGATGGAGACGTTCTTTCGCCTCCAAGATCTTTACCAGGAATGCGGCGATGCGTTCGAAGACGGAAGGAGGAGGATGAGCGACTGGCAGACTGGCGAAGGCAGCTGAAGGATCAACTGCGCAGACAACGAGGACACAGGAAACACTCTCAGGGTGCGAGGTGTGAGCCCAGGGCATGGGGTTGTAGTCGGTTTGCAACAGTGTCTGCTCATATTATGATGACCTTGTTTGATGAAAGCCCGCCATCCCCACCCTTGGTTTTTGAAGTGCAGCGTGAAAGCAGGTTGAATCGTTTGTTATGTAGGATTAGCTGCTGCGGTAATGAGGTTGTGAGCATTGCTTCCTCGTTGGGTGGCCGAACCTCTCGACACCTGGTTGAGGGTTACTGCAGCGAGGTTCGGGTGGTGACTTCAGAGTGGAGGCCACTGCCTTGTGCTGCAGCTGGATTTTGCCAGGGAGTCCCGCCCTTGGTGTTCTCGAAGTGATCGGGAAGGCGAGAGAGAGAGGGAGAGAGAGAGAGAGAGAGAGAAGGAAGGACAGAGAAGGAAATAAAGCTTAAACCTTAAGCCCTGAAGCCTGAATTCCAGACCCTATTGTAAACCCTAAACCCTATAATATCAACCCTGAGCCCTTTCAACCCCAGACCGTAAACCCTATCAGCCCCAAGCCCTCACGTCCTTAGACCCTAAACCCCATCCCTAAACCCCAAACCCCTAAAGACCCTTAAAACCCCTAAACATCCTATAGATCCCTTATAGATCCCTTAAAGGAGCCCTCCTGTGGACGCCTATCAGTCCAGGCGGCTCCGTGTCCCTGGCCGGCGCCGGGCGCACAGACAGTGACGACCTAAAGGCCGGAAAAAGGGTTCCTTTCAGGGTTCCTGACTCGGGTTCCTTCAAGGGGTCCTTCAAGGGATCTATCAGGATTCTATGAGGGTGTTTTGGGGTCCCCTTAGTTCCCTTTCTATTTTGGGGTTTCCTCATGAAAACCGGAAAGTTAAGGCGAAAGGGTACCCTCAGTATTGAGGGGATACTGGCAGCCGGCGATTTGTGGTTCGTGTGCTTGTGTCTGCGCGTGCTTGTTGTTTGAACGTTGGTTTGTAGTGTTTGTTGCGTCGTGTGGTTTTGCCTGGATTTCGGTGTTACATAGGATTTAAAATTTTAGGGCTTTGGGAGTTGGATAGGATTCTAGGGCCTTGGGGCTTGTTCTGCTTGTGTGCTGTTGGTTGGGTGTTGGGACTTCGATACCCTTAAACCCTAAACCCTACACCGTAAACCCTAAACCCTACACCCTAAACCCTAAACCCTTAACCCTTAACCCTACACCGTAAACCCTAATCCCTACACCCTACACCGTAAACCCTAAAACCTAACCTACACTGTAAACCCTAAACCCTAAACCCTATTTTGTTGCGTTGAGGTTTACATGCGCGGATTGAGGCTTTGGGGTTCCAGGCCATTGCGTTTTTGGATCGGGAGTTGCTGTTGTGGGTTTTCAGACTTAGTAGCTGAGTGTTTACACTTTACACTGTTGGGGAGAATATGACCCACTATAAAACTGAAAGTCTACACTTTTGGGGGCTTATGAACTCAGCAACTACGTAAGACTTTCGAGTACTAATCAGGTGTAGGTATGGGGTGTTAATTCTTGGTCAGGGGTCTTACCTGGTTTGACCCCGCTCTAGATGCAAAACCCGTGGCCACCATCAGGACCCTGCATGGAACCATTTCGTTCAATTTCGTTCAACAACGTTGTGAACACTTCGATGCAGACTGAACATACTCGTACCATCGGTACTGCCCCCACTTTGTCGCAGTTGGATAATGTACATGATATACTTATATATAGCTCTAATATGACCCCTAACAACTGCGACAAGGTGGGGGCAGTACCCAACTAGCACTTTATCAAAAATCAGACTAATCCCGAAGTCGATTCCAAACATCCCGGACCCTAAGCCCTTAAACAAGCCCTTTAAGGAACCCTTACAAGAACCCATTTTAAGGACTCCCCAAAAGAGCCACGTAAAGAAACCCTGTAAGGAACTTTCTAAATGAACCCTGAAAAGAACCCTCAACAGAACCTACAGGAACCCTTTAAAACAGCACTAAGCTCGAAGCGGACCCTTAAACAGGACTGGGTTCTTCTCACGGAACTTAACTTACGGTACTCTAATCAGGAAGCCCGATCATTTACTGTAGATCCCTACTAACTTAAGGTACCATTATTTGGAAGCCGTAATTATTGTTCACTATAGATCAACTATATTCAGAGCCCTCTACTGGTAGCCTAAACCTTAATCCCCAAATGCACCGTGGTAGCTCAACCTAAGTCAAGTTCGTAAAGAAGAGCCGAGAACGATCGCATGGAAAGGTTTTCAAGGGCCGCATCGCCGAGCGGTTCGAGGACTTGCACTCACTGCAGGTTTAGGGTTTTGGGGCTTAGGGTCTAGGGTTTTTAATCATCGCTAGATGGGTCCCGTGAGGCTGCAGGATAATTCCCAAAGGGTCCATGTATCATTATGGTATATGCTTAGACCCCCAAAATACCCTATAAGTATATACCATAATGATACTTGGACCCTTTGGGATTAGCAGTTCCAAAGTCCACTCTGAAGCTCAACTTCCCAGTCGCCAAGATTCCAAGGCATGAAACCTCCAAAACCGTTTAGGGTTTAGGGTTTAGGGTGGCATTGCCTCAGCTTCCCAACTTCCTCCTTTCACCCTCCCCCACCATGCCCCATCGGACACATGAGTGGTTGTCAAAATTATGGTCCCTCTTTGGGCCCCTATTATAATACGGCACCTATCATTTAGGGTACCCAAAAATGGGACCTTAATTTTGACAACTACCCACATGCACCCCCCAAAGGCCAACACCATTGAAAGCCAGAGCTCCGAACCCTCAAACTACCTGTGATGAAGAGCCTCCTAAACCCAAACCCCCAACCCTAAACCCTAAACCCTAACCTTTTTAGCGCTCCTTGAGTTGATTTCCTGAGTTACATAAATCCTTAAGGAGGCGGGTTATACCTTATACCTGGACCCTAAGGAACCTACATTTTTAGGGTTCCTTATTATGATTTCTTTATATGAGTCCTTAAAAAGGTAGGTTATTTGGGGTTAAGGTAGGCCCTAAAGACTAAGCCCTAAAGCGTTCAGGGCCCAGGTAAAGCCTAGCTTGACCCCTGAACCTTTGCGACCCTACAGTGCCTAGAACCCCAAGACTTATACTAGGCCTCCAGTGGGCCCTTTCTCCTTTTTTGTAGTCCTAGTTTCCTTATAAAGTTAACCAATACCACAAAGGGAGCCCTTCTTATTGCTAGGTTACTGGGCATCTTATAGGAGCCCCAAAAGGGAGCTTCTCGAAGCCGCTCCACACAGGAACCCTTTTCTAGCTAACCCCCCCCCCCCCCCTAAATACCCCTGGACTCTCCCAAAACACCAAACCCTAAGAGACCGTGAACTCCGAGCTCCAGGACACTGTAAGTTTTAGGGTTGAGGTTATTATAAGTTGTTATTATCCTGAAACATCGCACTTTAAACCCTGGCCCTACACCCTGAACCCAGAAAGCCCTAAGCCCCCAAACCCTGAACCCCTAAGCCCGAACGCCCTACACCCTACGAGAGGACGGCACAGTGGCCTTCTTAGGGATCGCCTCGCTCCGGCACGGCTTTGAGGCCTTGGAGAGAGTTGGAGGCCGGACCCGCTTTCAGGCTTCCTTGAGGGGTTTAGAGTTTAGAGTTGAGGGTCCCCTTTAAGGTATCCTAAAAGGGATCCTGTACGGGTACTACAAGGCTTTCAGGGTTTAGTGATACAGAGTTTAATATTTTCTTTAAGGGTGCTCTCAAGGCTTCCAGTAAGGGTTCCTTTAAAGGGGTGCCCTTAAGGCTTCTATGAAGGGTTCCTTTGAGTTGATTTATTGGGGTTTTCTGAAGGGTATTGTGGGGGTTAAAGGTTACAGGTTAAGGGTTATATGTGGCTTAACGGGCTCTATCAGGGTCTTATACAGGTTCGATAGGGGTTCCATAAGGGTTTATGCTATCCATTGGCTTGGGTTTAGGGCTTCTACGGTTTAGGGGTAAATACAGTACCCGGAAATGCAAGTAAGCGGGCTCCTCGGGCCCTATGAGCTTCGACACTCTAGCCCACGAAATCTCAAACTCATTCAGGATTTAGGGCGTAGGGGCAGTGACCTACTGGGCAGCAAGGCCTTCAGGTGGAGGCTGCTAGGGTTGGGTGCATGGGCTTTTTCGTCCAGCTTGAAGCTCGTGGGCTGGAATTTGTGAGTAAACAGGCGGTGCACATGTGACGCTGCCGTTCTCGCACAGGCATGGCGGCGATTGAGCAGCACACCCGCTGCCCGGCAGAGTGCTCCAACCGGACTCCAACCCCTAGCAGCTAGCAGGAGGGCCAAGCACGGCTGACGTGGCACCAGGTTCTGTATCAGGGATTTAGGGAAGAAGTATGTGCCAAACATAGGCGGGTGGACCCTTGAACCCTGTACCCGGCCCACATTATCTGTTGTACCCTAATAGAACCCTTACAGGAACCCTTGAAAGGGATGCTTATATCACCTCATCGGCTGCACCTCCATGTGGCCCTGTAGTCGTACCCTTATAGAAACCTTTTGCAACCCTTAATGGACCCCTTCAAGGAGCCCCTTAAGTTACTAAGTCTCATGAACCTCCAACTGGGAGTTTCCGAAAATTAGGGGTACCTTATTTAGGGGTCCTTACAATGAGGATCCTACTGTTTAGGGTACGTACTATATTAGGCTCCCCTTTTTTTGGAAACTCCCAAGTAGCACCTCCAACGGAACCCCTGCCGGGAAGTCCGAGGCTGCCTGGCAGCCGAACTCCACAGCCAGCTTGTTGATCTGCAGCATAGCAATGGCAGCCCTGCCAGTGGGCTGCAGTAAGTTTAGGGTTTAGGGTTAGGTTTAGTTTAGGGATTTGGGTTCGGTTCGGGTGCAGGATTCAGGATCGAGGGCGTAGCTTGAGTTGGGGGTTCCCGAATGGGTTATTGATTTAGGGTTCGCATGGGGCACCTTGTTTCGGGCATGGTACACCGGGGAAAGCCAAATATCCACATCCTGGGTTGAGGATGGGGTCATGCAGGGTCTCATTAGGATATGTTTTTGTAGTTAGGGGGTTGTTGAAAGTTTCTGTTGGGTTTTTATCATCAGGATTTTGGGGTTCGGGGTATCAGGTTGCATAGAATTTCGGATTCAGTAGGATTTCACGTTTGCACGCCCTTGTAAGTTCAGGCGTCTGGGTGCTGAGGTAGTGCAATATAGAAGCTTGTATGCTTACCAATATTCATCCTTCGGGTTCCTGCTTGTGCGTAGAGTACATGTAACATGCTCCCAAACCTTATTCGTTTTTTGGCCTCTAGGTTTCAGGATTATTAAAGGTTTTGGTGACTGCACATAGGGCTCCGCAGGGGTATCACTCAGTGTATTTATATGAGGTGTTTTCTTAATGTAGGATAGCCATGCAAGCCCTGCATCAAGTAGGGTTGCTTTGACTCCCCCAGACCACATAATATGTGAAAACCCGAAATTGCGATTGCCCACTTGTAATCCTTATTCCGTTATGGGCTAACGTACCTCCAAAATCGTGCTCCAGTTATCGAGGCCCCTTGTGCAACCTTGAACCTGAAACTCCAAACGGGGCCGAAAGTAATATCGATGGAAGGGTATCGAAGGCAATTTTGCTGGCTTAGGGCTTGGGAGTTTGGGGTACACATCCTTTCTTGAACGCTCTGATGGGTTCTGGGTTTCGGGTTTGTTTTAGGGCTTAGGCTTTAGCGACTTAGTGAATCAAGAAAGTGTCATCTACAAGCAGTCTAATGACCCTCATTTCCCATCTTGCTAAACCTACCTTACTGAACCAGTTACAGGTTGCATAGGTCGCAGATACTTCCAAAAACACCCAACTGCATTTGTAGTAGCCAGGGCTGTACGTAGATATAGCTATTGCCACACTTGCACATGATCCCATGTGTACGACCAGCACTTTAAGAACCGGGAACGCCTCCGCCCGCCCCCACCCCCCCTTCCCCCGCCCGGTGCTTAGATTCCGTCGCACTGCCAAGGGTTCTTAGTATGACTATAAATTAAGTTTTCTGGCTCTGGGTATTTTACTGCTTGCGGCTTACTTCGTTCCCTCGTTTTAGCCTTAATTCCTGAACACGAACCCGAAACAGTATTACTAGGATTAGTGAGGCACCACTTACTAGTAGCAATACTAGGAGTACCAATCAGGCTCTGAATGACCAGTAATGCTATCCCCCTGTCGTCCCTGATTTTCATATTTCTACTAGAACATACGCCCAAGCCCTATCCTAATAAGGTCACCGATATTGTATGCATGTTTTTCTGGCTTCATGTGGGGGGGGGGGGGTTTNCAAGACCACACGCCCAAACCCCTTTCAAAAAAAGTCTCCGTTTTTTTTTGTGTGGTTTTTGGGGTTCATGGGGGGGGGGGGGGGTTCTTGTGTAGATCGGTTGTCGCAGTCCGTCACAATCTGAATTGGCACATGTGTGACACACATACAGTTACCCCCAAAACAGCAAGCTTTTGGATCCCCAGGTAAGCCCTAAACCAAGCCCAGGTGATCGCCATGTACAGTCGAAACAGAGGTGCAGACGAGAGCGGAAAGCTTGTTCAGGCCAGCAGCGCTTTGGCTTTCTTCTTAGGGTTTAGGGTGTAGGGTTTAGTGTTTAGGGATTTAGGGTGTTCGACATAGAGTTGAACAGGGAAGCCTTGTGCATGTATGGTATTGTAGGCCTGATGAAGAAACTGTAGCTAGATGTAGATTAAGATACGTTCCTGCATGACCAAGACTTTCCAGTCCAAAAGAAACCTGCTGAAAACATGGAAACAACAAAAAAGGTCATTGCGCCCTACTTTGTGGTGTAGCTGCGGCCGAGCCAGTTAGGTTAGTGTTTCGGGGTTTTGGTTTCAGGCGTGGGGACATTTGCTTTTGTTTTTGTCCTGTACCCGCCGTCCCAGGGATTGAGCAGCCCCCTAATCCTAAAGCCTAAGCTTAAACCCTAAACCAACAGCAAACAAGGAGAACTGAGAACCTCCGGACACAATCTGCTGTCCCAAAAGCCTTGAAACACCCTAGACCCCAAATCCCGAAAGCCCTAAACCCCCCTGACACTTTCTGCTTTCCCAAAAGCCTTAGGGTCCAAGTACCTAATAATCATATACTCTCCCAAATACTAACCTACAAAACTAGTACCGTAAACCGAAGTACCTTATTAGTGGGTCCTTTGGACCCTTAGGGAACGCCTTAATGCAAGGCAGCCTGTAGCCTTCCCAGAAGCTTCAGGATCCCCATAATTAAGGAACGTACCCAAACCCAGACCCCCGGGAGGATCCAAAAAGTAGATCCCTTAATGAGGGTTCCTAGAATCTACCCTTAGTCATATAGGGCCCCAAATTAGGGGATCTACTTTCTAGATCCTCCCGGGGGTCTGGGAAGTCATAGTAGGATCCTTGATATGATTGAAGGTATATTCCTTCATTAATTGATATTGAAGTCTCCGGGCTTGTTGCTTGATTAAATACAGTAGCCCCTATCCACTCGCAACGTTAGCACCCTATAAGTGCTCGCTAAGGGTTTACGGTTGCAGGATGTTCATGATGTCGGGATTTCGGGTCGTGGACCTCAAGCACCAACACCCCCGAATCTTCCAGTTGAGTTAGATTACGGGATCTATAGGGGCGGTTTCGAACCCTCAGAAACATTTTCGCCCGTATCCACCTTTGCGAAAAGCCGGAAGCCTAATTTTTTGGACCCTAGAACCTATATGACCTATATATCTCAACTCGATACCCTGAGCTCTAAAATGTTAAGCGCTTTTTGGACCCTAAAACACCCACCTTCAGAGGATTCCTGAATATGTTTTCCTTATAAACGTCCTCCTTAAAAAGGGTTGGTTTTTTGGCGTCCCCCCAATACACTAAGCCTTGACCGGCGCCAGGGCCCCATCGTCAATTTCAATGTGCTCCACGCAGACAGCGGCTCGTTCTTGAGGGGTTGGCAGGGAACTCGTTTTCATAAGGGTTTTAAGAGGGTTTGGGGTTTGAGGGTTTAGGGCTATAGGGTTCGGGGTTTAAGGGTTTAGGGCTTTAGGGTTCGGGGTTGAGGGCCGGTCTAGGGTTTAGGGTTTTCATGTCGGTGGACAGGTTCGATGTAGACGAAAACCACAGACACACGCCGCCAGGGCGTACTGCACCTTTCAGTTTAAATTGAGGAAGTTTGATTTGGGATTGCCAGAGAGTTGAGAGTTGTAGGACTTGGAAGTTTTGCGTCTGATGGTTGGAGGTAAGGGGGTTTAGGGTGTTGGGGATTTTAGAGGTGAAGTGGGTTTGGCTCAGCGCTGTATACAATTAACTAACTTCCCGTTGGACATTGGAGGTGTAGGGCGGACCCAGGCCGCAGCGGCAGTGTTTGTTTGCCGCTTGGAGGGCTTCCGCTTCCATGTGACAGGAGATATAATGATTAGTTCGCGCGGCTCACACTTAACCCAACACCCTAATCCGAAGAGCCCGGAACCCTAAGCGCTAAAGCGTGATTTCTGGTGCAACTGTGCGCGGCATTCGGTGCTGGGTGCAGGGGCCTTGCCCAAAGGCTTTCTGTAATTGCCTTTATAGTAGATACGCTTTAAAGGGGTCCCTATCTTAGTACTTTAAGGCCTAAGTATCTACTATAAAGGTACATGGAGCCTTTGGGTTGGTTTTCGGCAAGAAAAACCAGATGCTCAGCTTCCGTAATGACAATCTACGTGGTTGTATAGGGTTTGAGCGTTGATCCAGAGAGTTTCAGAGTTTTGTTTCTACACGGTTCAGGGAATTTAGGTGCAGGGTTTCGCATTGAAATAGATCATCGGGTTCCCACTTTAGGCTTGCCGAAATTTCGAAGCAGATACCTCGAGTTGTCCTTGGGGGTCTACTTCGAGCAATCTTGCGGTTTTCATGACCTCTAAGTCTAAACTTTAAACCTTCGGCCCAAACCCCTAAACCCCTACCCTTCAACCCTAAACCCTGAACAGCTCTTAACGTGCGCTTTGAGTTTAGAGTCGGCCCACCGAGCCTTGAAGCCCCCTACCTAACCTAGGTTCCTGAGTAGTGCCCTTCTGCCCTTTTTAATTTAGTTTGCGGTCTCCTTATTAAAACTGAGCACGGGTTCCTTCATGGTTAAGGGCCTACTTGGGGGGATCTTGTAGTACATGGCCTTGAGTTTCTAGGAATTCCCACTTCCCCTAAGCCCTCCCTGATTGTATCATCAAATCGATAAGCTCCAAATCGCTTTTCGGGTTATTTAGACTGGAGGCTCCCATACTGTTGATGGACAAGACCCTGCATTACCCATTATAAGGAATATACCATAATTCCCATAGTTTAGGGTCTCAGGGTCATGCAGGATTTTGTCCATCAACCGTATTGGACCTCATAGCCACGTTTTTGAACCCGTAGCTTTTTTGACAGTCATACTTAGTTGCATGTAGTTGTAGTTTGTATTGAGGCTTAGACGGACAGATCGGGACCGGGAAGAGTCATCTACTTTATTGGTAGGCGGGCTTCTTACTCAACTTCGAATCCCTGCAACCTTACCCCCTAAGCTTTCCCTAAACCCTAAACCTTAAACCTGCACTTAAAAGAAAAACCTTAAACGTGAAAGCCGCCATGTAATTTCAGTCGTGGTGTGGCGTCTACAGTTGACTTGGAGCCCTCATCCTGAGCATCCTCCGGGTTCAGGCTTCAGCGTTCATACGGTTACTACATGGGATACTATAGGGTCTCTATAATGTAGGGGCCTTAATAGAATAGGGTTTGGGGCCCCTTTACAGTATAACTATAATAAGGGGCCCTTCTTTTCTGAAGCTCTGAAGCGAGAGTCCCAGAATATAGGGCACGGTTTAGGGTTTAGGGCTTAGGGCCTCCAATTCCGATCCGAACCAGAATTATCCAGGCCCCAAGAGTAGCTGCCAGCCGCCACTATAGAGGCCTAATGAATTACCAATAATATTCCTCAGGCCCCCTTATTATAGTTATACTATACACTGGGCCCCAAACCCTATTCTACTTATTAAGGCTCCTACATTATAGAGCCCTTATAGTATCCCATATAGTAACCCCTTTGAAGGAACCCTATGAAACCCTATTCTACTTATTAAGGCCCCTACATTACACCCTAAACGCAGCCAAGATTCTTTGATCAGCCACATCGATGTGATGGCTACTGCGGCCGAGGCACCCTAAGGCTACTATAGGGGCTTACTAAGTACCTACACTTTTCTTTCTTTTTTTTTTGGGGGGGGGGCTTCCTCTTATAATTCTAGTATGGGGTGGAAGGGTGGTAATATAGGGGCTTCAACAATTACCTATACTATCTTGTTTTTCCTTATTGTAACTCTAGTATAATTGGCCCTTAAAACCCTATTCCAGTTATTACGGTCCCAATATTACTGAAAACCCTAAACTCTACAAGCCCGGAGCTCGAAGCCCAATCCCCAGAGCCTGAACCCCAATCCTGAAACCTAAATGAGACCCCGAACCGTAAGCCCCAAACCCCACTAAACCTCCAAAGTCAAAGAAGCCCGTTCTCGCGTCGTAGCCTTTCGAGGAACGGGGGCTCAACAATTTCAGCCAGCTGCATGGTATAGAGTTTAGTTTAGAGTTTAGGGTTCCTTAAAAGGGTCCTATGAGGGCTACTCTCAGGGTTTTGGGGCTGACAGACAGAGTGACTCGGCTTTGGGGCAGATTGTGGGGTGGGTTTATTGTTTGGCATGTTATGTAAGAACCTTGCAGGGGCTACACGGGGATACTGTTACTGATGCGTCCGATGTTCCGCTGGACTCGTACATTGATTCCATAAAAGATCAACGCATAATCCTGTGATAGACCCGGAACTCAGGCAATTCGGGCTTTAGCTTTAGGGTTACTAGTTTATAGCTGCTGCTGTTCTCACAGTGACAAGCCACTTCACGGACGATATGCGGTCTAGTTTCGATTATTGTTTGCGACCACTTTATGACATGCCCTAAACCCTAAGCCCTAAACCCTAACCCTAAGCCCAAAACCCTTGCTGTTGTCGTCGGTAGTTTCCTCTTCGCAAGAAGTACGGGATGACATACCCAGAGGCCCCATAGAGTTCCGTTTTGGGATTACCTTATAGGATTCTATATACCAACCACAAGAAGGAACAAGGGTATACCCCAACTACCACGAAGCTTCAGAAACGGATACTTAAAAACATGTGCCTTTTCTATTGAGAAGACCAAGATAAAGCTAAAAGCCTGACATAGACCTCAAATAGCACTATGCTTGTAAAAGGATGCCTCAAAGGTACCCTTTATATTGAGAAGACTGAAATAAGCTGAAAGCCTATGGGGCGGACGGGTGGTAGCTTTGAGGCTCCGGGTCTTCGGGCCTTTAAGTTACATAACTACCCAATACGGTTGATGATAGAAATCCTGCATTACCCATAACAAGGAATATAATATACCATAATTCCCATGTCTAGGGACATGAAGGTAATGCAGGATTTACCTTAACCCCAAATAGAACCTACCTTTTGAAGGACTTATAGAAAGAATTCATAACAAGGAACCCTAAAGAGGTAGGTTCTTTGGGGTCCAGGTATATCATCAACCGTACCAAACAGGGAAGCGCTTTTTTTCGCGGATCCCGGGTCCCCAGTCCCTGCACCCGCCTTTTTTGCACCCTGAGCTTATCTCGTAACTTACCTTTGGTTCCTTTAAGGGATCTATAAGGATACTATAAGGGTTTAGGGTTTCCTTTAGAGGCCGGGGTCCGTTTAACCTACCTTTGGTTAGTAGGGAATGGAGGAATGGGGTGCAATTATGACTACTAGTACTACCATTCCTCCATTCCCTACTAACCAAAAGTAGGATAAGAGGCTCTCCGATGTTCTGCAGACGGAAAAAGGCCCTTAAAAAAAAAAAAAAAAGTAGGATAAGAATTCCGAAGTACCCCGGCCTCAGGATTTAGGGTTTCTTTTGGGGAGCTGCGCCTTGAATTTCAAGGCTAAACAGCAGGAAACGTGCATTCCTAGGGTAAACGGATGACTCAAACACACGGAAACCGCAGACCCTACGACCTGAGGCAGTTGCATCGGCCACCTGTTTTATGTTGGCTTGCTTCTTGTTGTTGCTGTGCCGCCATAACAGTGGTTGAGTGTATGACCTATAGGCCTATGGGGCTCTATGGCATAGTAGGGTTTGAGGTTTAGGATTTGATCCGTATCGCGATGCTGTATTATGTTATTAATCATATCCCTACATCATCCCAGGGCCAGGGTTCAGTGTTTAGGGTTCGTCTTGGGGATAAACAAAGTGTTCATGGCTTTTGTGCGGAGTTTATAGTGCTGTCCACCCGAAGCCCCGAAGCCTGCAAATGGAACCTTAACGCTTAGACTCCAAACCCGAGGCTTTCAAAGACAGGCTACACAGAGATAGTATTAAGATAGCATTACTATAATAGTATGAAATTACAGTATACGATAGTATATTAAAACACGACTAAAGTATGATTATAGTATGTTAAAGTACACAGATAGTATTTTTAAAGCAGAATTATAGTACACGAAAGTATTTTAATAGTACTATTATGTCGCCGCCCGAAAGCCTGACCTGCCCTAGCCCAGCAGTGAGGCAGGCATACACATCCGGGCTGGGATGCATTGCCGCGCGACTGCATTTCACTTAGGGGTACTTCTGAATATCTTTTAACTTTGGTTCCTTTAACCCTTAAGGCTTTTTATGTTTGATTCCTTTTCCAGTTGCTACGCATGGTTTAGGGTTTAGGCTTTAGGCTCCATAGTAGTTCCTTTTTGAGGATTACCGTATAGTATATAGGATCATAAATATGAACCATAAAGAGGAATCACAATTAAGCTTATGGGTATACATGGTTTAGCGTCTATGTCGATGTTTGAATTTGCTGGGCTTGTATATTGGAGCAGAGCTGTAGTACCGGAAACTACGTAGGGCCTAGGGTTTCAGACCGGTCTTACCTTGCAATCCTCCGACCTAATCCGCAAGTGCAGGCAATCCTGGGGCAGCCGCGACTATACTCGGGCTTCCACCAGAAGCCATCCGTGAGGCTGCGCAGGCCGGATGTGATAATCTTGATTCCTCTTGATACTAAAACCAACAGCTACCAGCAAGATTGATCCAGGAAACGCCACTTGTCACCAGCAGTAGCACGAGCATGAGCACCGTCGTTGCAACCAATTGCCGGATAACAGCAAGAAGTAGTAGTAGTAGTAGGAGGAGTAGGAGTAGGAGTAGCAGCAGTAGCAGTAGCAGTAGCAGTAGCAGTAGCAGTAGCAGTAGCAGTAGCAGTAGTAGTAGCAGTAGTAGTAGTAGTAGTCGTAGTCGTAGTAGTAGTAGTAGTAGTAGTAAAAGTAGTAGTAGTAGTAGTCGTAGTAGTAGTAGTAGTACTAGTACTAGTAGTAGTAGTAGTAGTAGTAGAAGTAGTAGCAGTAGTAGTGGTAGTAGTAGTAGTAGTGGTAGTCGGTGTAGTAGTCGGTGACGTCCCTGCTGATCTTGGTCTCTGGATCGACTTCGCATAGTTTGCCAGGCCAGCTTCTCAAAACATCATATCGACATCCTTGCGAAAACTTTTCTTGTATTTGGAAGTATGGCATTGTAACCCATGGCGATGTCGTCGGCCACGATTTGTACATAGCACGAACCATGTAGTAGGCCATGTATGCAGTAGTAGTAGTAGTAGTAGCAGTAGTAGTAGTAGTAGTAGTAGTAGTAGCAGTAGTAGTAGTGGTAGTAGTAGTAGTGGTGGTAGTAGTAGTAGTAGTAATCGTAGTAGCAGTAGTAGTAGTAGTAGTAGTAGTAGTAGTGGTAGTAGTAGTACAGGTAGTAATTACTCGTACATAGTAGCAGCAGCGGCAGCAGTAGCAGTAGCAGTAGCGGGAATAGCAGCAGCAGTAGCAGTAGCAGCAGCAGTTTCAATGATGAAGATGCTCTCAACGGTGTGATGATATTGCTTTCACTCCTAGAAGCAGCTGTATTTATGAAGAGCATATACCCATAGGCTCCATTGTAGTTCCTTTGCATGGTTCATGTTTAGGGTCCTATAAGGTAATCCCAAAAAGGAATTACTATACAGCCTCTGGGTGCAGCCAGCAGCAACAGCGGAGAGTCACTCTGCACAGCTACAAACCGGGCAACGACTGCGCCTTCACCTGTAAAAGCAAACACACAGAGGCACGTGGCAAAGCTGCACTACTGTTAAAGCGATCCTTAAGGGTTCCTTTAAGAAGTCTAGTAGGGGCCCTATAGGGTTTAAGGGTTTAGGATAGGGGCTTCATAATTACCAATACCTTGTTGGGGGTTCCTTAAAAAAAATATAGTATAATGGCCCCCAAACACTATTCTAATTCTTAAGGCCCTTATAGTACATTAACGGGGAACAGTCGTCATCAGCCATGGCAGGCGTGACAAGGATGATGTTTGAGGATTGGGCGTTGGACATGAGGAGCATGTACAGATGCTGAATATCGTTGGTAATGTTTACGATTTTTCCGGAGATGAATCTCACCAGCATTGCCGTGATGATGCTCATTGTGTTGATAACATTTCGTTGTGGTAGTGAGTACTAGAAATGCAGAGGTGCAAGACACTTGCCTGACAAGTCAGTGATCCCCCCAAAATCCCGAAGCTTTTCAGTCGTAAGTTTTGACTACAGTACTATGTTGGAGCCTTACCTTAGCAGTAAATCGTGTACCCAAAAGCTCCACAATTAACTGATTCCATAAGCGTCGGAATAATTGGTAATAGTCTATGGTGCATAATACCCCAGGACCCTATCCCAATTACAAAGGCCCTACCTCTACCTTGTCCAGAGATCTCACAGGCCACCTTTATCCTATGAACCTCAAAGACCCAAAACCCTGAAACAAGAGCCCTAAACCACATCCGCAGTTCGTGAACCCTCACCGCAAGATTGGAGATCTGACAGGACACTTCTATCCAGGGCTGTGGCACTGGACCTGCTTTCGCGTCTTGCGTTGAGACCGACATATTTTGTTTTGAACAGGCTGATGAACAACGGCAGGTGCGTAGATAGATACATAGACAGACGGGTAGGTAGGTATGTGGGAAAGCAGTTGGCTATCTAGATGCATGTAAGAGCTCTGCTTAGCTCATGCCGAACTTTGAGCTTGCTGAAGCCCTGCGGCGGACATCCTTTCCACAGTAACAAGTACCACGAACTTATGGCAATAGCTGCTCTTGGCAGTGGTGGTAGTTGCGGTGTCAGCAGCACCAGCAGGATTTCTCGTCGTCCGTCTCCCCGTCGTCGTCGTTGTTGCGGACGGCTGAGTGTCTTACCCTACGGCCTTGCGCGATTAAGTTTTCATTGAAGTTTACATGGTTTCAAGGATTCTTGGTTTCAGTCTTTAGGTGAGTGCTTAGATTCGCATCGAATCGATGGGATTTGTCATATTGCTCCTTGTTTTCTGAGATGCTAGCAATAATAAGGAGGGGAAACCGTGCATGAATTCGTTGTGAAACCACGAAAGCTACATTACACAACGTACGACAATTGCGATACAGCCTAAACAAAAACCAACTTTGAACTCCGTAGAATCAAGCCCTTGTGATCCTGTGAAACAGGAAGCCCTCACAGCCCCACATCCTAAACCTACTAATTACCCAGAGCAACCAAGGTAACTTGACAAAGTGGGTCTGTACTTGTCGTTTTAGGGTCACATGTTTTTAAGGCAATTACACTGGTTACTCTAGGTAAAACCCTGGATCTCAGGTGAAGTGCAGAGCCAGTGACGTTCGTGCCATCAGCGATGAGGCGTGCCACCGTCTCTACAGAGGCCACATCGCACCGAGTAGGAGTCTGTAGCTTATGGTTAAACGGTTAAATCATAGTACCGCCGTAATTTTGTTTAATTATGCCGAGTCGTAGGATTCTTGGCTGTGTCGTAGGATTCTTGGCTGATGACCGGGGGTGTGGAGTCGTGATTCCCTGCTCCAAAATGGCCCAAAGTAGGTACTATTTGCATACTTGGAGCCCTAGGGATTGTTGTTGAGGGTTTACATTTGGGCCTGCATTGTGGTTTCGCAGGCTAGGTTTAGGGGATTTGATTCGAGTGTACGGACTTATCTAACCACACATTGTTTCGGAAGAGCTGGTGTGTTGTAGCGCATCCTCGAAGCCTCGGCTGGGAGACGTCTTCACTTCATGCTCTTGTTGCCCACTGCATCTGCTTGGATTGTGGCTGTTTTTTCTGCGATGCGGCAGCAATGGCGGAAGATGGCGATCGCGACCCATTTAGTGATCCTCATGTTCGGTCTCATGGCCATGAGGAAGAAGATCCGGATGCGGATGACAATGAGGCGACGACAAAGATGACAATGAAGGTGTTGTTCAGACCTAGACATGTTGATGCTTGACATCTACTTGTTCTGTACAGAGTAGGGTGAGAAGCGGGTATCTGAGGGCGGCAGACCTTCCGATTTGGAGGCCCCGCCATGGTATGGTCTGTCTACTTCAGCCGGCCGCGAATCGTTGGGTACCAATGCACTGGACCAAGAGACGGTCCGTGATGCGATCAATCTACCTCCTTTGGGGTTCAGGGCAGGGTTTTGGGTTTAGGGTTTTGGGTTTAGGGTTTCGGTACTCCGCCTTGCTCGGAAGCACCAAATGCCAAAAACCTGGCCGTGAAGGTGTCGGGGTGGTATCACGGGCCGCACCATGATCCGCTCGCACGCGAAGTCACCCAAAGTCGTTCGGTCGGAGCTGACTTCCTCAAGGGGGTTCCTAGAATGCTGCCTTGCTGCCCGGAGATAAGGAATCGTTAGGGTTTGGGATTGGGGATCTACAGTAGAGTTCAGGGTTTGGAACTGAGGGTCTGGAGTTAAGGGTTTAAGAGAGTTTGGGGTCCAAGCGAGGGGGCGTAATATGCATTTTAGGGTTTAGGGTTTAGGGGTTCAGGTAGCCTGTGTCATAGGGAGCCTTAGGGGGGGTAGGGGGGAGGGGGGTAGGGGACTACGTATTTCCTGAAGTAAGCGTCATCAGGTCCTTACTTTGGGCATTAAGGCCCCCTACCCCCCCCCCCCCCNGGGGAGGAGCTCACCTTTCCACAGAAGAAGACCGACCGGTGCCTCATTTAGGCCCTAATGCCCCCCGACCCCCCCCCCCCCTAAGATTCCCTGTGACCATGGTCGGCTTTGAGGTTACCTACTTACAGTTCCTCCTGGATCCCTAAACTGGGCTTCGGAGCACCATACTTTAATACTTTTTTCTTAAAGGAACCATTATGGAAAAAGAATATACTTTTTTCTCCCTGCTTACTTAAAAGCCCAGTAAATGTCTAGTATTCCTCCCCAGTTGGACCCTACTTAAAGGATGATGGGATTTGGCAACAAGGGTTATAGCCAGGGAAATAGTTACTTGTAACCCCAATGAATGCCAATGAAGGTACTTGAAACCTTACCTTCTGGGTCCCAGCATCCTCCAAGCAAGGCTCCTCTAAGCCTTAAAGGAGCCCAGAAAGGAACCCTTTAAAGGACCTCTTCAAGGAAGCCAGAACCGTCTAAGTCATCTAAGTCCGATGATCCTCCAAGTAAGGATCCTATAAAGGAAGCGTTTAAAGAACCCTTAAGGGAAGCCTTAAAGGAGCCCAGCAAAAAAAAACGAAGGGAAGCCTTGGAAGACAAGAAAAGAACCCTTTTCAGGAACCCTTTAAAAAAGGCCCTCAAAGCAGCCATTCAAAGGCACGATTGAAAGGAGCCCTTAAAGGAAGCCAAGGAACCCTTTAAAGAAGCCCTGAAAGGAATCCCTTCAAAGACCCCTTAGAGGACCCTGCAGTGTCCAGGCAGCCCCTCGGTCAGCCCCACGGCGCCGACCACGAAGAAGAACTTCCTGGACGCCCTCGAAAGCTCCTAGCTGCGTTGAGGTTCAGGTGTTCAGGGTTTAGGGCTGAGGGGTTCAGGGGTTTAGGGGCTCAGGGTTTAGGGCTGTAGGGTTGAGGGGTTCAGGGTTTAGAGTTTAAGGGTTTCGGGTTTAGGAGTTTTGGGTTTAGGTTTAGTTTAGGTTTAGGGGTTTAGGGTCCTAGCAGGCCAGAGCTTCAGGGTGCAACGTTGCTTATAAGGGTTTCACAAGCGGGCTCCTTATATAAGGGTTTCATAGAAGGGTTTAGGGTGTAAGGGTCCATGTACCTATACAATTATATAGTATGTACTTTGGCATTGCCGGGATTCCTGTGTAGGTTCTTTAGGGCCGATGTAAATATGGGTAGTTCTCTAAATTGGGCTCCCTTTTAGGGTCCCTGTCTAGAAGGGTGGGCGTACTATGTTGGGAACCTATTAAAGGGACCCTAATATACAGAACCACCCACATGCATATGGGGGCTTCTCGAAGCTGAGAGTTTAGAGTGTGTGTCGAGGCGACCATGCACGAGGGATCCTACTATCCAGCATCTGGCATTCCGGATTGTCTCATACTCTCTAACCCAAAACCGGTTTAGGGTTCAGGGGAGAGGTTGCTTCTTTGTTGTGCGTTTGGCTTCCTTGAAGCTCCCTCGGACGACGTGGGAGTTGTGGGGCACGTAGGACGTTGTCTGGTTATAAAGTGCAGCTCATTTTGAGAGGGTTTAAGGTTTAAGGCTTGGAGTTTAGAGAGGGTCATACATATGATTTCCCACATGGTTTTGATTCGGACATGCAGAAAGCTATTGTTCTGAGGTTCAGTGTTACTTAAAGTGCCTGGCAATCAAGATACCTGTCCGCCATGCAGACAGATTTCGTTTCTGGTGCTCGTAAGCATGCTGGCAGGGCAGTGGAGCAGAGCCTCGCCCACGGCCCCTCATAACTCAGCATGACACAACGGCCCCTCATAGCTCAGCACACGGCCCCGCAAGGTGGTGCCGATGAGGAACGAAAACCCTAAACCCTGAACTCTGAACCCCTAAACCCTGAACCCTGAACCCTAAACCCTAAACCCCTAAACCTTAAACCCTATAAACGGATCGTGCTCTTGTAAGCGTAGCGAAAACCCGGAGCACGTAACCGAAAGCCAGGGCCCTGAAGTTCACCACTTGCCCAGTGGCCCTAAATCCATAACTCGTAAAGGCCTAAAGCCCAAACTTGGCTTTAAAACCATAAAGTCTAAACCCTGATAAAGGAGCTTTAAACAAAAATTCCAAAGCCTTCATAGTTTCCGTATAGAACTCCTAAGAGAACCTGAAAGAAAATGTCAATCAAGAAGGTATGGAACCCGAGTGGGAGCGCCTCGGATCTGTCGCTTGTGGTTTGAGGTCGCCATGTTCGGCGCTTAGGGTTTTAGGGTTCAGGTTTAGGTTTTAGGGGTTTGAATGCATTTTACACTGGTAGTATAGTAGCTATTGGGGCATTGCTGAAGGTTGTAATGAGTTGTCTAAAGTCCTCGCCTTCTTTAGAAGTGTCTGATAAGGTTGTTGACAAGGGCTTGTTTCTTGCAGAGGGGTTGAGGCGATACTTATGATGCTAAGAATTCTGTTGTTTGGGGTCTTTTTAAGGTTTCCTGGTGTGCGGTGTTGCCGGCCCAGGTTTAGGGCTTGGGGTTTGCGCTCCTGATCGCAAGACATCCATGGCAGGACTACGAGAATCAGGAGCGTGAGGCCTAATCCCTGAAACTCGAAGCACCAGTCTGAGATTTTGGATGAAGCCCCGAAGCCCCAAAGCCCTGCGGTTCTGGCCCGCACCGGTTTGGCCACAAGCCGAAGTCCTAAACCGTTAGTTTCAGGGCCAAGGGTTAAACTTGGTTGAAGAAACTGCGGGGAAGATGCTGAACAAATCCTATCCCCCAAGTGGTTTTGTCTTAGACACACAGGAGCCCAACGATGGAGGGCTAAGGGAAATTCTCTCGGCAGCTGCAAACCTCAATTCCCTTTACCTAAACCCTTTCTGCGGAACCAGTCGTCGAATTACCGCTCTAGGCTTGGAAACTCAATCTACTGGGCTGGGTTCCCTCTCTGTCATAGCGTGGGTCTTGCTTCAGAAATGGTACGAGGACATTTCTTGACATCCGTGTTTGAATAGGGACACTATGCCCGACACCTTGTTCTATAGTGACTCAGGTCACTGTGCCAACTTACCGTAGCTCCTGAGCACGTAGACCTTGGACGCTCACATGCAAGCCAACTCTTGATTTCTGCATTCCATGTAAGCTCCATGTACCTGTATCTACATAGCAAACAGACTTAGGCCATAAAGGTAATTTCCGATGCAAGCTGTTATATAGCTGCATTGAGCATTAAACCCGAAATCTTGGACGGTACCACACCCAAAAACCCTTCAAGGAACCCTGATAAGAACCCTTATGGGAACCCTTATATAAATATAATTATATGTAAGTGTATATATATATATATAGATATATAGACAGCTACCCAGAGATTCCAATATCCCGAAATTAAGGAATATTCCTTAAAGTATAGTAGGATCCCTAATATGATTTTTTCCAGGGTATATACCTTAATTAAGGTGTAGAGGAGTCTCTGGGTACCCTAAACCCTATAGATCCCTTAAAGAACCCTAAACCCTAATACCATAATTAAGGGGTATTGGAGTCTCTGGGCCTTAAAAGTAGGGCACCCGGCGATGTGGGAGCCCCGAGGATGCCTTTCGGCAGCGTTCGTGTGAGCCTCGGGCCTCTTGGCTGTGAATGTGGTCTACAAGGGTTTAGGGTTTCAGGGTTTAGGGTGTCAGGGTTTAGGGTTCAGGGTGTCAGGGTTTAGGGTTTCAGGATTTTTAGGGTTTAGGGTTTCAGGGTTTAGGGTTGCAGACAGCGTAAGCGCATCATTCTTCTCATTCGGGCTTTGAGCGAAGAAGGTCTATGATCGATCTCCAACTCACATTGCTGTACATGTCTTCTACTGGGGCATGCACACTGATCGGCAAGGGCAACGGACACCCGCTGCATCGCAGCATGTTACCGAAACCCCATGCTTGCAGTGACCTGATTATTGGGTCCTTGAGGGGTCTAGGGCCCTAATTCTAAGGTCAACTAAGCGTAGGGAAATATATGAAAACAGCTCTTGAGTTCTATGCTGTGCAGTTCAGTCCCACATAAATCGCACAGATCCCGCGATTAGCTTTCATGGGCGTCTTAGTTAGGCCTGGCAGCATCATTCAATGTCTGTGCCTCGCGAAGGTATTTGAGCACTTTCGACGACATCCAGCGTCTGGTTGAGTTTCTGAGTACCACATACCGTGAGTGAGAGCAAAGACCAACCTCTCCGGCTGCGGAGCCCCCGTGGGGCTGCTCAAAATTACGGTTCCCTTCTTAAGTTTATGTTCTTGGGTTTCGGCCAATTTGGGTTCTGTTGGGTTTATAATTAACCCCAAAACACGATTACCTGTTTCAATATGGGTTTTGTTTTGACCAAGGCTTGGAAAGGGGACCATTCTTTTGAACATGCTCCTGTGCACACGGACTCGTCCGGGGTGACTCGTTTCTATAAGTTTTAAGCGGGCAGGGATCCATTGTGCTTGGTGTACCTACACTAGCCACTGTAACCTAAAACGCATGGTCCCACAACTGTTGGCCAGATCTCCTTTGTTTAAAGTCCTTTGGTTCCTGTTGGTAGAGCGAAAACACTATCCTAACGGGTTTCCTGCCAGCATGAAGAACGCTTGTTTGGAACCTTTCAAATTTCCAAGCATTGCTTACTGAATGCTTCGCATTCATGTCGGCTAGGCCCGGTTGACAAACCTCGGATGCCCTGTTACCTCTCTGACGGCCACTGCCAGATGTATGTAGCACGAGCATAAACATTGGACCCATGCATGGACAGCAACCTACTATCTACCTACATGCGCTGCGAACACAGAGCTACTGTACCATACATTCAACAATTACATACACCCTGTATAAGCACTATCCCAGAGGGTCCAAATACACTACCATTATGGAATTGGGTCCGCAAAACCATAATAGGGATGGTCTTTTGGTACCTAGCTCCATAACAGTAGTGTATATGGACTCTCTGGGTATACAAGCACCTACACAGGTAACTGGGCTTTCTTGGAAACCAACGGGTCTCTTGTACAGCTCTCGTCGCCAGTTCCATGTCTTGGCAAGCACGAGCCTTGCAGGGAAATGGCTACTTTTTAGGTACCTTAAGGTAGGGATATCCCTACCTTCTTGGGCTTCATTATAAGGGGGTGTATATGGGATATCCCTATCCTAATTTTTGCTTATGTGCTTTTTGGGGGCCCTAACTTTAGGGTTTCGGGTTCTGCAGTGTGTTGAAAACCTGGCCCTGTTGCCTACCCGTAGTCCCAACCCACACTACAAACAGTAGGTGATGACCCCCCCATGATTCTGGGATACGGGCCTTAAGACAGCAGGTTCTTTGATCCGCCTTAGGGTTTGAGGTGTTTAGCGCTTCCGTGCTTTAAGCTTCATCTCACGAGACACTTAAGAGCGTCATGACTAGGGTTTAAGGGAGATCCTTGCTGCTGAACCCATATCATAAGGCTGATAAAGGTCCTTGACAGCAGGGACCCCCAGTTGTCAGAAGAGTTTCATGATTTGCATAGACCCTCACATGCTTCATTTCATCGTCACCTTCTTATACATCAAGTACACAACCGTGAAGCCATAAACCAGGTCAAACAGGTGCTACCTAAAAGCAGAGCTGCTGCAACCCATAGTTGAGGTGCAGCACACCAACTGATACTTGCATTCATTCGGCTCGGGGATTTATGATCTAGCTGGACGAATGAACCTTGACGTGGCCTTATTAAGAGTGTTCCCATATCGGTGTGCCAAAGTATGTACTAAGCATGTGACATTCCCTAAACGCAACACACCCTAACTATATGGTACATTGGACCCTCAGTGTAGACCCTCAAGTGTCTTTTTCTGTTGCACCTTTTCGTGCTTAGCAGGTTCAAGCAAAGTAGCTGGCAAGCCTTACAAAGCCCTAGACTGCATAGACCGTACTTGGAGGTTCATGGGACTTAGTAAGTACAGTTATAAGTACCCGAACTGGGGTTATAACCAATTAAAAGTATAGTTACCCTGTTTATAACCATAGTTACTAAGTCCCATGAACCTCTAAGTAAGCCGTCTAAGGAAGCCTTTGAGGAACCCAAAGCCGTAAACCCTTTCAAGCCCGACGCCAGAAACCCTAAATCCTTTTCCGCGATTGGGCATACGGCTGAGGGCGTTATTAGGATTTAGGGCCTTAGCGTTTAGGGTTCAATAAGGGTTCTGGGTTTGGGTTTTTCTGGTCCCGAGACCCAAACCGCAAACAAAGAGCTGCAGTAAAGAGTCCACAAGGGCTCCCTCTAAAGCTTCCCCGGGTTCCTTAAGGGTTCTACAGGGGATCTATAGGAGCTTAGGGTTTAGGGTACCTTATTTTGGGGGTCCTTATATATATATATATATATATTTATATATATATATATATTAGAGTGAGCCCCTTAAAGTTGGAAACCGGATCTAAGGACGATTAGAGCTTGGGTTCCTTCTCCATTACTCTTAAGGATTGAGGCTATTGGGTTTCCAACCTTTAGGCTTTTCCTGTACCCTAAACCAGGGTCCATGCACTCATCTAGTATATACTTTGGCCCTTAATGTAGTCCCCATTTGGGTATGTTAGGACCCAAGTATGTACTATATGGGTACATGGACATTTAGGCCTAGGCAAACCCCATTACCCCCAAACCTAAAACCCTCAAACCTAAACCCTAATCCTAGGGCTTTAAGCCCTAAACCACAAAACAACCTTAGCCTGGGGCTTTCTTGCCAGGTAAGCTACAGCAGCGAAGGCTTTCTTGAAAAGAATGTGGACAAACCTCCGGATGAGGCCTTGTTGATCTCTGGCTCCCTAAGGCTCGAAAAAGGGTACCCAATTATCGAACCCTTGAGGGAACCCTCAAAGGAGCCCTTAATCCCACTAAGGGTCGAAAAGGGTTTAAGATCGATTTGTTGGGGTTCCGTAGGCTCCTATTCGGGTTCTACAGGCTGTACTAGGAGCTTTTGGTGGTTCAAGTGTTACCAGTGTTATCGGGTTTACTGCAGGTTGAGGGTTTAGGGTGCAGAGTGTAAAGCTCAGGGGATTTAGGGTGCAGGGTTTAGAGTTAGAGTTAGAGCTTAGGGTGGAGGGTGGAGGGTTCCCTAGAACTTTAGGGCTTTGGGATTATATGTCCATTGCTATACCAGTCCATGTACAGGGATTGTAGATTTATAGTTAGGTCTTACATGAATTGCACATGGTTCTTAAGGGACAAAGCCAAAGTATATAGTATATGATTCGCACACGACTAACCCCGAACCGTCAGCCCAACAACCGTGACCCCGCATATTTTTGGGCGGTGGTTCTCAGTGGACTTGTAGTTTTCTATGAATAAGCGGGTCAGGTTAAGTCAGCATCTGTTGCATAAAAAGTGTCTTTTAGTATAAGGCTACCTTATATGTCGACAACACACCCAAACGCACAAACCCAAACCGCTAAGAAGTAAACCTTTAGCCCAACTCAGTTGTGAGCTGTAAGCGCAGCTCGGACGGCAGTTCAACGCACTGCTCGGATCTCCCTTTGCGCATCGCGCCGCACTCCCACATAACATGCCCAAAGGCTCCATGTACCTTTATAGTAGATACTTAAGCCTTAAAGGGACGGTTTAGGGTTTAGGGTTTAGGGTCCCAATACAGGTACTTTAAGGCCTAAGTATCTACTATATGGGTACATGGAGCCTTAGGGATGGGCGGGCAAAACTGCAGAGCTTTGGCCTGAGCTGGAGAGTGGCATGGACGGAGCGATCCAAACGCAAAAGCACAACGGTTTAGGGTTTAGGGTTTAGAGTTTAGGGTTTAGGGTTCAGGGTTTAGGGTTTAGGGAAGTTTAGGGTCAGGTCGGGTGGCAGACGCGCTCTCTCAGAGCTCTGGGTTTTGCCCTTCTGTGGGGTTGGGCGCATGCCTGTTGCAGGCTGTACTACCTCCCGCTGGCCATGTTGAGTGGCTTAGGTTTAGAATTCCTGAATCCCTAAACCGTAACGCCGTACACCTAAACCCTATGAACCGGCTTTCACACCTTGTAGAGACAGTGTTGAGGGGTCAGGGTTTAGGGTGTGCAGGTTGAGGCTTTCAGTGTGGGGTGTAGGACGGTTTAGGGTTTAGGGTTTAGGGACGAGGTTAACATGAGATTCCATATAAGTCGTGCTTGCTAGATGCTGAGCCTTAGCCTTCCACGCCGGGGCCAAATTCGAACCTAGGCAACCATAAACCCTGAACCCCGCGAAAAGCCCTAAATCCCGAACTCCTCAACCCTTGCCCGAAATCTTAAACCCCTAAACCCTAAACCCTAAACCCCTAAATCCTAAACCCTAAACCCTAAACCCTAAACCCAAACCCTCAACCCTAAACCCTCAAGCATAAAAACCTTGAACCCTAAACTAACGCCCTTCAGACGAAATTCTTATCTCAACAGATTTTTTTGGCAGGAGGAGCAGGCTTTGGGGTTCAGGTTTTAGGGTTTAGTGTTTAGGGGTTTAGGGTTTAGGGTGTGGGGTTTAGGGCAGCAGTAGTAGTACTCGTCCCCATAACCCCGCAAGCTCTGCCGCGAGGCAGCAGATCTTCTCAAAAGCTCGAAACTTGCTGTGCTTCAGGAGGCTCTGAAGTTAAGCTTCGATGAGTGACAGGGTGTCTTTGAAGGTTTCCCATAAAGGAAAAGACGGGGGCTAAAGGGGTAACCAAAGACCTGAATATAGTTTGGAGGGATAGGATTCAGGATGACCGGTGTAGGGTTTCGGGTAGTTTGTGGGGATTTGTGATTCCTGCCTTTGGAGAACACATCCAGCCTTAGGGGTACAGGATATCGGCGGTTCTACCTGGCAGTTGAATATGAGATATGATGTTCAAACGTGACTATTTAGGGCTCTGTTTTTCGTTTTCCCGAGGACGGATCATGATAAGGGTAGCTGTCCCGAACTCCAAACCATAACAGTCCTAACCCCTTTTCTGTAATGTACCTTTGAACCCTAAACTCCTAAACCCTCACCCCTTATGGTACCCTTATAGAGCCCCTGAAAGGACACCCTGAGCTCCAAAACCTAAACCACTCTACTGCAGTAAGTCAATCTAATACCCATAAAGCAAAGTGTGAAAGTTTCGGGTTTCAAGCTTTGCGTTTTCACAATCTTTCTTCTGACAACCCGTTAAAATTGTCAAGCAGATCCTCGCCCAAGCCCTAAACTCCAAAACTACAACCCTATAAACCCTAAGCACTCAAAACCCCAAGCCCTAACCTTAATAGCAGCACCACTGCTTCAGATTGGCGGCGCCATCGCCGACGAGCTCGCCGAGGCTACAGGCGGCCCAGGCAAGAAGAAGGTGCGCCCTTGAGCTTACACCCAAAGACCAAGAAGTACAGTTGCCGGATCATTGGCTTGGAGCTCTGAGCTTTCATTTTGAAAGGCTGCCGCAACGAAACAGTGAAACAACGAACCGCAATCCCAGAGAGTTCATTTCTACTACCAGTATGGCACTGGGACCCAAAAGACCGGAAATATCCTGGTTTTGGGCACCTAGTTGCGTAGCAGTAGCAGTGGCAGCGGCAGTAGCAGCAGCAGCAGCAGCAGGAGTGATAGTAGTAGTAGTAGCTGCAGCAGTAGTGGCATATGCGGAGCCTCTTGGAAACCACGAGTACCGAAACAACAGATTCAACGCAGCTCCCCAAGTACGAATGCTCAAATGCTGGGGCCAGCGGCCACTCCACCATGGGTTCGTCGTCATCCTGCGCATGGAATCCTATACATAATTCCGCTGGTGGCATCCTGTGGCCAGCGGCTGATCCAAGACGATTCCTCATGGCTACTCGTCTGTTTAGAATTTTAAATATCCCGAGTCCCCTCGGCTTCAAATACCGTCCCAGTTTTGGGGAATCGTATTTGAAGCCCTAGTGAAGCCGGCTTCAAACTGGCTTCAAATACCGTCCCGGTATTGGGGAATCGTATTTGAAGCCCTATTAAAACCTCAAACTAGCTTCAATTTGGGGGGGGGTGGGGGGGGCTTCAAATACACTTCCCCAGTACTGGGATGGTATTTGAAGCCAGCTTGAAGCCGGCTTCAATAGGGCTCAATAGGGCTTCAAACACGATTCCCCAATACTGGGACGCTATTTGATCCCGAGGGGACTCGGGATATTTAAAATTCTAAATAGACGAGTAGCCATGAGGAATCGTCTTGGATCAGCCGCTGGCCACAGGATGCCACCAGCAGAATTATGTATAGGATTCGATGCGCAGGATGACGACGAACTCATGGTGGAGTTCTATAAGGGGTCTATAGGGTTCGAAAGGAGTCTATATAGGGTTCCACGGTTCTGAGGAATATACCTTAGATTTATAGTGGCATCCCTAATATGATTTAAGGAGTATTGCTTAATTAAGATGCTGGAGTCTCTGGGTATACTGGGTTCTGGAGTAACTTAAAGCAAAGGGCTCCTTCAAAGGGGTGTATAAGCAAGGGTTCTATAGGGTTTCTATCAGGGTACTATCAGGCCTCTGTAAGGGTACTTAAAGGATCATGAGACGTACTGTTGATGGACAAAATCCTGCATTACCCATTATAAGGAATATACCATAATTCCCATAGTTTAGGGCCCTTAGGGTCATGCAGGATTTTGTCCATCAACAGTAGTAACCATGGTTGAGGGCTCCATGAAAGGCTACTATAGGGTTCCATAATGGGGCCCTGAAGGACTTAGGGTCTGGAGTACCCTACTTGAAAAACAGGACCTTAAACTACCAAACCCTCCTTTTTTGTAGGTTCTTATTATAAACCCTAATATGGAAATTTTTGGGGACCCTACAAAAAAGTAGGTTTTGGTAGGTTAAGGGAAGCATTATGATACGCAAGTTTGTACTTTTTCTCCCTGGTTACCTCCAAGTCCAGTATAGGAGCTCCGTGTATAAAGGAACCGCTACATTCTATCAGGGGCATTGTGAGGGGCACTGTAAGGGTTCCTGTAAGGCTTTCTATAACCCTAAGCGTCCAAGTACCTAATAATCATATATTTTCCTAAATATTGAGCTACATAACTACTATCCTAAGACCGAATACCTAATTATTGGGTCCTTTGGACCCTTAGGGTAATGGGGTTTTTGAGGGTTCAGGACTGGGCTCAAAGTAATTTCAAAAAGCATTCCTGTAGGGTTCCTGAATGCCCTATCCTCTTTATTAACTGAAGCCCCTGCATGGCCTCCATGGGTCTCTTATACTTGAAGGACCATGGGACTTAGTATGTAAGGTTATAAGTAGTACCTTAATTGGGGTTATAAGTAATTGGGGTTATAAGTAATTATACGTGTGGTTGCCATATTCATAACCCCAGTTACTAAGTCCCATGATCCTTTAGGTAGGGCTTATTGAGTGTTGATGGTGAACCAGGGTTCCTTAGTGCTTTATCGGGCATGACCGTGTTTGAAACATGTGGTTGTGTCAGGGTTTACTTCGGGGCCCAGGAAGGACATAAGCATAAGCATTTTACATGCATATCCCTACCTTTGGGGGCATCATTTCAGGGATTTATATGGGATATCCCAGTCCTAGTTTTCGCATTTTAATTACATTTTTATGGGTACTTAAACCCAATAAGGAATGAAAATGTACATTTTTAATCCTATCCCAACCATGAACTAGCAGGTGTCGTAGTGGATGTTCCGATCAGAGGTGTTGCAGGGATTTGCCAGGGTTCAGGGTCTCAGTCGGCTTACCTATAGTCTCGATCGTAGTCCTTTTTGAGTTTGCGGGTTACGTTATTTACAATAGATATCAAATTGGTTAAACCTCAACTGGAAGTACAATAGAGACTACAGAGGTAAGTTTATGGTTCCAAGTTCTAAGGGTCGGGGTGTGATAACGTTTCAGAAGGTTTGTAGGGTTTGGTTCAATCTCCCGCTTCTGCAATTGCCATGTGAACTAGAGCCAGTTCAGTCCTTTTCTACGGGAGAGGAGGGTTGCAGAGTTGAGAAACAGAAGTTCTGGGCAAGAACCCACAAACCCACTCTCCCAAATAGCAACTAGCGCATGTGTTGCTGCTTTAGCAATGTCTCCAGTATCCTAGGATTGAAAGACTTTGTGTTTTTTCTGTCTTCGCCCACATTATGTCGATCAGTGTGGAAGTTGGACTGCTAAGCGGCAGGACAGCTACGATGAACGTGGACTTGCATGAGACAGTTGGAGCTGTGAATTTTCGAGCACAGACTTTACTGGGAGTCGGCAAGGGGCAGCTGGTGCACTCTTCTGGGGAGGTTTTAGATGCATGTTCAACAATTCAGGCTGCCGGACTTCAGAATTGTGATTCGTTGACCCTGCATTGCATGTATCTAATAGAGTTCGAGTAAAAGCCTCTGGCTCCGCGTTTGCGACCATTCTTAGCGGTGGATCTGTCGCGACCTGGGGTTCTGCCGGCGCTGGTGGTGACAGCAGTGCCGTGCAGGATCAGCTGAGGAATGTGCATCAGATACAAGCCACTAAGGGTGCTTTCGCTGCTATTCTCGGCGATGGGTCCGTCGTGACTTGGGGCGATGCATTTGCTGGCGGTGACAGTACAGCTAAGCTTGACGGGCTGAAGCATGTGCAGCACATCCAAGCCAATGACCGTGCCTTTGCTGCAGTTCTCAGCGATGGGTTTGTCGTCACTTGGGGTGACAATGAGTCTGGTGGTGACAGCAGCGCTGTGAAGGATCAGTTGAAAACTGTGCAGCAGGTTCAATCCAGTAGCTACGCTTTTGCTGCCATTCTTGGCGATGGCTCTGTCGTGACCTGGGGTGTCACTTGGGGTGGTGGTGATAGTAGCGCCGTGCAGGAGCAGCTGAAGCATGTGCAGCGGATCCAGGCCACCAACACGGCGTTTGCCGCCATCCTTGCGGATGGCTCAGTTGTGACCTGGGGTAGTGCTGGCTATGGCGGTGACAGTAGTGCTGCGCGAGATCACCTGACGAATGTGCTGCATATCCAGGCCTCTGGCTACGCTTTTGCTGCCATTCTTGCCGATGGAAGTGTCGCGACCTGGGGTTCTTCCGGCGCTGGTGGTGAAAGCAGTGCCGTGCAGCAGCAACTGAAGGATGTGCAACGGATCCAAGCCACCAGAACCTCTTTCGCTGCCATTCTCCTCGATGGATCTGTCGTGACTTGGGGTCAAATTCTTCAGCTCTGGCGCTGACTCTAGTGCTGTGCAGGACCAGCTGAAGAACGTGTGCGATGTCCAAGCTTCTCACAGCGCTTTTGCTGCCATCCTTGCAGACGGATCCGTCGTGACATGGGGTGATGAACGCTTCGGTGGTGACAGCAGTGCTGTTGTGAGTGACCTGAAGGATGTACAGCAGATCCAAGCCTCTAAATGTGCTTTTGCTGCCATCCTTGGTGATGGGTCCGTCGTCACCTGGGGTGATGCTTCATACGGCGGTGACAGTAGCAAGGAGCAGGAGCGGCTGTATCATGTGCAGCATATCGCAGCCTGCTACGAAAGTGGCTTTGCTGCCATTCCCGACGATGAGTGGGTAGTGTTCTGGGGTCCGACGAATCCCAGCTGGGAGCTGTTCTAGATTATCTGGGCTCTTGTTAAGAACCAGAAGTTATAGTTTAAGTTAGCATGATCATGAGACCATATTACTTATTACTTACAATAGATCCCTAGATCAATTATTCTGGTATGTAAAATGGAGCCCCTTAACAAGAACCCAGTTGTGGCCACCCGTGCGCGTGGTCAGGAAATGTTTCGAACAATCTTATCCTTCCGTTGCCTGGACGGCAACAACTTCCACATTCGGCCTACACGTCTCAAAACACAGACAGGTGGCCGACTCTTTCACCATGACCCGAGCCCACACTAATCAAAAAAGTCACCATTTTGCAGTAGGCATACTACAATATACCGCAAGACCCTAGATTCTGCATGAAGGCAACTGTAGCAGAATCTCATGTCTAGAGACAGAGCATCGGAAAGGCTCACGGGAGGCTTCTGCAACCGAAGGCATCGCGAAACATGCTTTTCAAGCTTCAACATCTCCCAATTCTGGACCCTTGGGGTTTGGGTTTAAGGTTTAGGGGATAAATGTTTGGGGTTCTGCAGTTTAAAGGTTCAGGGTTTAGGACTCTAAGGGCTGCAGATACCTAAATCGCCGGTTCCCAGCCATATATTGTCAACCCTAAACCCTAAACTCTAAACCTATAAATGCTGTAGTCCAGCTACTTCCTGAGCCATGTGCTCTTTTGGAGTCTCCCGGTAATCACCTGGAAGCCTGGTAAAACCAACGGTAGTATGTATACAAATGGACCACACCGTCCCTCCAAAAAACAACAGTGGTCTCTGCACTGCTGCTCCGGCCCCCGTCTTACTTCAAAGTTGTGGGCTAGGGGTTTAGTGTTTAGGGTCTAGGGGTTTGAGTTTAGGGCTTAGGGAGTTTAGGGTTTAGGGCCCTAAACCCGAAATCATAAACCCTGAACCCTCATCCGATAGCTCCGACATGCGCCTTGGTACGATGAGAGACTGGCGGGCTCCTTAGGGTTTAGGGTTTAGGGTTTAGGTTTTTAGGGTCCTGTTGCTTAAATCATCATTCTTAAAAGATCATGGGACTAAACATATTGGGGGATTTTTTCCCCAACATGTTCAGTGATTCCTTAAAGGATCATGGGACGTCGTGACTTAGGGTTTAGGGTTTAGGGGTTTAGGTTTTAGGGTTATAAACCTTTAAAAGGATCATGGGTAGGGTTTAGGTTTTTAGGGTTTAGGTTTTAGGGGTATAAAGTACAATTCTTATAGTTACTCATAACCCCGACTGTTGCCCAAGTCATGGGTTTAGGGTTTGGGTTCAGGGTTTGCAGAATTGGGTCTAGGGTTTAAGGTTTTTGTTTAGGGATGTTCAGGGGTTACTGTTACTAGGATACGCCCTGCCCGAAACCCCTAAACCCTAATTCCAATGCCGTAAACCCTAAAATCCTAAACCCGAAACCCTAAACCCCTCAACCCGTATCACCCTGCAACTGCCCAAACAATGGCAGACTCTGCAAAGCCATACTTGGCTGGGAGGTTCATGGGACTCAGTAGCTAGGTTATAAACAAGGTAACCATACTTAAGGTACTTATAGCCTTAGTTACTGAGTCCCATGATCCTCCAAACATGCCCAAGAAGTCCTTCAACCTCCTACATCGGCCTAATCCCTGAGACCCCAAGCCCTAAACCCACTGACGTGGAACCGAAAAACAGTTGCCTAACAAAAGCCCTAGCCCTAAAAGCTAAAAGCCTTATGCTCTAACCCCCGAAACCTCTAAACCCCTTACTCCTAAACCCCTAAACCCTCCTAAACCCTAAACCTTAAGCCCGAAACCCCAAACCCTACCTACTATAGGGGCCGAAATAATTACCAATACTATTTTGATGGTTCCTTATTATAATTGTACTATAACGGGCCCCAAAACCCTGTTCTAACTATTAAGGCCGCTATATAAGACTTCCAAGTACCCTAAACCCAAGTACCCTAAACCCTAAACCCTACCCTCGATCCCTTAAAGGAACCCTGGCAGGCGAAGACCGTCAGCTCCGGCTTTCGAAGCTCCCTTGCACAGCTTGCACCGCCCTCTGCTGTGGAGGACTTCAGAAGGAGGGGATGAAGGTATCTATAGGGATCCTTAAGGGTGCCTTTAAGGGACTTAGTAGCTGAGTGGATACACTTTACACTTTTTGGGATAATATCCCACTATACAACTAAAAGTGTACACTTTTTGGGGCTTATGAACTCAGCAACTAAGTAGGGATCCTTAAGGGTGTTTTTTAGGGACGTATAAGGGATCTATAGGGTTTAGGGTTTAGGATATAGGGGCCTTAAGAATCACCTATATTATTTTGGGGTTTTCTTGTTATATTTTTTTGGTCCCCCAACCCTATTAAAAAATTAAGGCCACTACAGTATCTAAGGTTAGAAGTATGTATGGGCCCTTAATATGAGTCTGTAGAGGGTATATATTAGGTATATATAAGGATTCCAGGGTTGAGGGCACGTACTAGGGGCCCATGGTTTCAACCGTTGAAGGCGGTTTAGGGTTTAGGGTATGTGTGGTTTTTGGAGATAGACTGTGTGACATGCATAGGTGTATGCAAGTCGGCGGAGATGCATATCAGATGACAAGGGCAGTGTTCTCGAGCGCAGTGTGCCGATCCCACCTGTGCATCTCGTCGATACTCCTCACGAAGGTACGCTGGAAGATCGGCAAATCCTGTGAGCAGTCAAGAAGCCCCTGTAGACGCCCTATACTGGTACGAAGCCCTGGCAAAGCAAGCATAATTACAGAGTTTATACACGCAAGCCACAGACAATGTAGACGGTGCACTAAGACAGTACACAACCCAAATCCTAAACTCCTAAACCGTCAAAGCCAAAACAAGTTTGCCAAAGCCTAGGTGCAGAAACTGAACGAGGCGGATCCTCACTTCATCCGATGTGTCAAACCAAACGCGGAGAAGGCCCAGTTTGCTGTCAACTGGTTCGGGTTGGGGCTTTAAGATACGGTGTCGTGGGTTTCGTCATGGTGACTAAACCTCGCATCGTGGTATCGACTGTTGGTTACCCATGTTGTCTTATTACCCAGAGGCTCCGTAGTAGTTCCTTTTTGTGAATCCTATAAGGTAATCCCCAAAAGGAACTACTATGGCGCCTATGGGTAGAGCCTAAAACATTACATGCACTTTGGCCCCAATGTACCTAAATAGGGACTACTTGAAGGCCAATGTATATTTATTATTTGGGTGCATGGACCCTTTGGGTTATTAGAGCCTTAATGATAAGCAAGGTTTTGCAACACAAGTGCTGCATGCGAGCGATTGTCCGGGCAGGGATCAGGAGCTTAGGATACTATAGGGGCTACTTAGGCCGTAAAGCACCTATTTGGGGACCCCTTTAAGGCTTAAGTGTCTACTATACAAGTACATGGAGCCTTTGGGATTGTCATCTGTGTACATCAGGGGTAAACACCTCCGGAGAGAACCCAAGCCTGCTAAACCTAGAGTGGCTCAGGGTTTACGGGCTTTAGGGTTTAGGGCCTTGGGTTTAGGGCTTTAGGGTTTAGGATTTAAAAGTTTAGGGTTGTCGACGGATAGGCGCAAACAGTGCTAGCATTTGTGGAAGATATTATGAAGATAATGATCTCTCCAGCAAAGTGATTGCGGCGGTGATCTGATCGTGGTGATGATTTTGTTGATGGTGTCATGGTGGTGTTGGTGGCAATTGATGATGATGACGATGATGATGGTGGTGATGAAGAAGATGCTGAAGCTGATGATTCTAATGACGACACTGCTTATGCTGGTTATGATAATCAATATGGTTGTGGCGGTGGTGGTGCTGCTGCTGACGACGATAATGGATGTGTTGGTGATAAGTAAAAGCATTGACGAACATGATGCTGGGATGCAGGGAATGTTTTTTGGCAGTGATTACCATATTTTTGGTGGCGCTGATGCTGATGGTGAAGATAGGGCTGTTATTTGGTGGTGGTGGTGGTGCTGCTGCTGCTGCGAACGACGGTGATGACGGTCATAGTGATGATGATAATGGCCGATGGCGCTGGTATCAACACTGGTTCACGTACGCAAGTTGTAGGTGCCCCAAGTAGAAAGCTTTGACTCGACTGTTCATCCTGCCAAAGATGTCAAGCTCTCCGGTTAGGTGCCGGACAAGTTTACGTCGAAGCTCGTCATGGAACAGTTGACTTGCAGCGGCGTTTTCGAGGCGGGGAACCGATACCTTCAGCAGCAGTGAACCATCAACCCCAAAAGCCCCAATCTGTTGGGTTAGGGTTTAGGGTTTAGGGTTACTCCCGAAAAGTAAACAACCTGAAACTCAAATCGGGGACCCAAAGGGTGCCGGCATCGGGGGGTTGGAGGGTGGAACAAGTTAGGGGTCAATCGGCATAATCTAGGAGCCCAGCAGATTTCGATTACTATTTGGTGTTCCTTATTGTAATCATAACATAATATACCCCAACACCCTGTTCGAATAATTAAGGCCACTCTTTTAGGCCTTCGGATCTAAAGCCGGTGCTATGCTTCTTTTTCAGGTCTACGTGGAGGTTCATGGGGCTTAGTACAGTTATAAGTTATAAGTACCTCAGCTTGGAAATATAACTTATTGTAGGTGCAGTTACTCTAGTTATAACTCAGTTTTTAAGTCCCATGATCCTTTAAGTAAACCCAAACCCTCAAACCTTAAGAGAACCCTATTAGTTACAGAACCCTATAGTATCCTTAAAAGAACCCTTCACCCTAGTTACCACGGTTGATGATCTATAAATCCTGCACTACCCATAATAAGGAATTACCATAGTTCCCATTGTCTAGGGTCCTTAAGGTAGTGAAGGATTTATGTCATCAACCGTAGGGTCCTGAAAAGGGCGCGGGGTTCTAGTATTCTCCAAGAGGATGCTGGTAGTTTCCCACAGCTGAGCTTTAGGGCTTAGGGTTTAGGGTTTTTGTTTAGGGTTTACGGTTTTGGTTTAGGGTTTAGGGTTTAGTGTTTAGGAAGAGCGATTGCAGTCGTCGCAGGAGCGAAACAGAAGGCAGAAGATTCCAGAACAACAGGGATTGTTTAGGCTTTCGGGTTTAAACTGAAGCAAGACCATGTTTGTCAGTAATCTGGCATGCAGTAAACATGCAAGGACGTTTCAATGCCAACCCAGGTTTTATTGGGCTGTCTAATGGAAGCACCTGTTAGCCAACGGTGTTTCCGACAAGCATAACCAGCACATGTTTACGCAAGTAGTTTTCACCATTTCTTACATTGCAGTGAACAGCTGTGCGTTATCCACCTCATCGTTCCCAAGCCCGATGTGTTTGAAAAGCGGGATTGCTCCAGTCAAGATTCACTGAAGCATACAACTTGCAAGTTTGCATATCAACAGGCAGCCATGACCATTGCACTGCCCCGGCCCAATTGGAGGATACGCAACAACGAACTCCCGAAAGGTATCCGACCAACACGCGGGTTGAAACAGAACTTTTCTGGGAATTCTATGTTCTCGATCCTTCCGGGGGTCTGGGGCATTTGCCAATTGCAGCCTCAAGTTGACCAAACCATGCATTTGCACTTGTGGATATGGGCACTGCAATGTGGTTAAAGTAAAGAAAGTCTAACATACATTTTAAATCCGTAACCCTGAAAGCCTGAAAACACAAGCACCCACAAGACCTGAAACCAACGCCCTAAAAGACGATGATGATGATGGTGTTGATGATGGTGACGATGATGATGGTGAGTAGTAGCAGTACGGTCGAGGGATTTGATAAGAAATCGGATTCTTAGAACGAGGGTCTAGATATTTCTTATTCACCTGGGATAAACTAAGATATCTGCGCTCGGGTCAGACCCTGAAAACAATTTCTTAAATTAAGCTCTGTTGGCTTGGAAGCAAAAAAGTTTCCGAAGCAAAGAAGCTTCTACGGGGCAACATGTGGGTCTGGACAGAGGAAAATATGCCTATCTCGCCAAGATAGGACGATTTTGGAGTTTGGGCAGGCCACCACAAAGCAAAGTCGCCTTATCCCGCCGAGATAGGACGATTTTGGGGTTTGGGCAGGCCACCACAAAGCAAAGTCGCCTTCTCTCGCCGAGATAGGACGTTTTTGGGGTTTGGGCAGGCCTCCACAGAGGAAAACGTGCCTATCTCGCCAAGATAGGACGATTCTCGGATTTGGGCAGGCCTCCACAAGCAAAATCGCCTTATCACGCCGAGATAGGACGGACGATTTTGGGGTTTGGGCAGGCCTCCACAGAGGAAAACGTGCCTATCTCGCCAAGAAGGACGATTTTGGGGTTTGGGCAGGCCACCACAAAGCAAAATCGCCTTCTCTCGCCGAGATAGGACGATTTTGGAGTTTGGGCAGGCCTCCACAGAGGAAAACGTGCCTATCTCGCCAAGATAGGACGATTTTGGGGTTTGGGCAGGCCTCCACAAAGCCAAATCGCCTTCTCTCGCCGAGATAGGACGGACGATTTTGGGGTTTGGGCAGGCCTGCACTGAGGAAAACGTGCCTATCTCGCCAAGATAAGACGATTTTGGGGTTTGGGCATCTCGCCGAGATAGTTTTGGGGTTTGGGCAGAGGAAAACGTGCCTATCTCGCCAAGATAGGACGATTTTGGGGTTTGGGCAGGCCTCCACAAAGCAAAATCGCCTTCTCTCGCCGAGATAGGACGGTTTTGGAGTTTGGGCAGGCCTCCACAGAGGAAAACGTGCCTATCTCGCCAAGATAGGACGATTTTGGGGTTTGGGCAGGCCTCCACAAAGCAAATTCGCCTTATCTCGCCGAGATAGGACGGACGATTTTGGGGTGTGGGCAGGCCTCCACAAAGGAAAACGTGCCTTTTCCCAAGATAAGCACTGTGCAGGATCAACGGCCCTTCTTTTGGATCCTTGCGGTTGATTCCGTCAGGGTCCATGTATTGAAATAGTATATACTTTGGGCCCAATGTACCTGTATAGGGGCTACTTTAAGGCCAATGTATATACTATTTGGGTACATGGACCCTTATACCCCAAACCCTTATAGAATCCTTATCGATCCCTTAAAGGAACCCTAATGGCCTAATGGTACCCTTAAAGGACCCCTATTTGGGTACATGGGCCCTTCGGGATTGATCTTCCGGGCGCAGTCGGCAGGTTGATTTCATGCCCTAGGCCCCAACCCCAAGGGTCCAAAGGACCCAAAAATTAGGTAAACGGTTTTAGGATAGTAGTTACGTAGCATAGGATTTTGGAGAATATATGATCATAGGGTACTTGGACCCTTGGGGTAAGCGCACAGCAATACGTAGGCAGAATGGATGATCAGTACAAAGAGAAGAAGACGTCGAAGCGCAACATGGTCGTTTTTGCAACCCCTAAACCCTAACTTAGGCACTAAACCCTAATCCCTAAACCTAAACCCTAAAACCCTAAACCCCTAAACACCGAAACCCAAGTTGGAAGCTATGAGCAGCTGACGCTAGGAGCTTTCGGTGCCAAAGACTTGAGCTCCTGGCTAAATTCCCCTAGTGCCCTTTAATAGGGGGGTTTTAGGGGTTTTGGTTAAGGGTTTCAGGGATTTGCGGCCAAGTATTAGGGTTTCCAGGACCCCCCCCTTCCCAAATGGTAGGGGTTTTAGAAGCCAAAAATCATTGTATCTGGGTACTTGGACTCTCCAACATATCCGACGGAAGGAATCATCCTTTAACTATGGTAAGGATCCATGTGCTTATAAATTATGGTAGGGATCCTTGCTAAGGAGCTGGGAGCCCCTGTTTCTCCTTGGCTACCCAGTGGGCCCTTTTTCCCTTTGTGCATTCTTAGGCCCCTTGCAAGACTGCCCCATACCAACAAAAAGGAGGTCTCTTTATTCCTAGGTTACTGGGGATCCTAAACCCTAAGCTAAACACTAAGACCCCAACCGTCTTGTGAGGGATGTTGCAGTCCCCAAGGCTGCCTTTCTAAGAGGCTTCAAAGCCTAAGGCTCACTGTGCATTTCGTAATATGTACTTAGTGCTTGTAGGGTTTACAGGCGTTTATGTGGTCCATAAGGCTTATGGGTCTTACTGGTATAGCGCCTAATTATAGATTTACCAGGGCTTAATGGAGTCTAGTGCTTACAGAGTTTACGGAAAATATAAATTTAGTTCTACGTGTGGATCCGAAAACCGAAAACCTATGGTTGCAAGGGTTATATTCATGGAAATTATGAGGCCATTGCCATAAACTATTATCTCGTAGGGTTTGGGGTGTCAGCTACCAGTAGTAGGGTTTTGGGATGCCACTCAGGGTGTTACGGTCAAAAGGCATATAAAACCCTAGTTGCTGCATGCTCATGTAGCTTTTGACAGGGATTGCTCAGGGCTTTATAGGGTCTATCTACCAATATTAGATATACATTAGAAGTAGCCTTTAAGGGGTTCCTACCAAGGTATTGCAGAGGCAAGGTATATACTATCTACCAGCCAGGAACCCTGACTGTTCTGGCCTCCCTCATGTTTACAAAGGTTTTCTCGCCGTAAGCCCGGTAATGTTGAGGTTTGAGGATTAGGGTGTAAGAATGTGTAGGATTTGGGGCCGTTTGGGGCTCAAAAGTTGGGTTCTCCGCCACCCCACCTGCCTGAAGCAGTTTCTCATGACAACGCCCCCGACAAGGGACCATGTGAAGTCTTGATTGAGTGCAAGATCCCATGCTCAGGGCATTTTATACCTTGAGCGTTTCCACCCCAGATTATCATGCCTTCCACCCCGTTATATCGCCGAAGCCCGACAACCACAGAACCGAAACCCGGACTCTCCGCGCGGGGTTCATTTTTGGGCCAGCGCTATATGGTTTAGGCTATTTAGGGTATAGGGTTTATTTGGTTGTAGCGTTCAGGGAATCCAAGCCTTGCAAGCCCAAACCTCAACCGAAATCCGTGGATACCCCGGCGAGGCTGTCCGCATTCGCCAGTCGGGTTTCGCAGCGCGCGTACCCTTTGCGGCAGCTTGTCGTCAGATTTAGGGTTTAGGGTCTCCTAATAATTAGGGTTTAGGGTTCCCTAAACCCTAAACCCTTAACCCTTAAACCCTAAACCCTACAGTAAGTATAGTCTCCGAAGGGCATTAGAAGGTTACTACAGCGGGAGCATGAGGGTTCTCCAATGGTCTCTACGTACGGGCTCTATAAGGCTACCAGAAGGGCTTACAGGGCTTAGTGTATATGCGAGAAGAACTTCCGGATTCATGAGCCTGGGAGAACAAGGGGTGGCTGGAGTTAGGATACATGATAATATTTGGGATCTTCAGAAGACAAGGAGCCACTGACAGAAGCCCTTCAAACTGTACATCAGGATTTTACTATCATATATAACGATTCTTGACTGTGCATCAGAACTTCTGACTGCCGGGAGGCCGCACAAACTCCCAGGGTGCATCCTGCAGCCAGAACCCCCAAATATATTTTTTTATGGCTTGGGTTGTTCAGGGTTTTAGTGTTCGGGGCCTAGCTTACAGCGTTTCTAGGGAGTTCTAGGTTGGGTTAGTACTTCAGTCTCTATCAGCCAAAGCTACCACCCGCAGAAGAACCACAGCTTGGTGGTGGCAGTGGTCGGATGTCACAGCCCTGCGCCATGATTTTGGGCGATGCGAAACTAAACCTGCCCATGGACCAAACGTAACTCGATGGTCAAACCGTCTTTGAACGTTGAGACAAGAGCGCTACCCTGTTTACATTATGAGCCGTATAACAGTGATGACAGGGATTCTATTTGTTAGGGCGTGGTTTTCGCATTGGGGTTTCCCACATCATAGTAAGGTCACCTATTGTCTGAAACGCGCGAACAGGTCTTCACAGGCAGGTTCTTGCGTTCCATCGGTGGCTACAGCCGGAGTCGCAAGGGGAAGAGTGGGTGGTCACGGACGGCGGACGACGTAGAATCAGGCTTTCCGGGTGTGTTCTAGCATAAGTCTTAAGTATCTAGAGGGACTATAAGGGAATGGTATTCCTAAGTATTCCGACCTATGCAGGCTGGTTTCAATACATCGCAATCGTGGATGCAATAACAACGCAAAACCGCATCAAACCATATCCCTCATGAGTCAGGCCTTCCAAAATCTTCTGACAGCAGTCTTGGACCAAGCTGACCGCATCCACGTCCTGCAACCACAACTTCAACGCTGAGCCCACAACTCTGAACGCCGTCATCAAAACCCTTACCCAGAGTGTCCATCTATGTATACGACCATTATGGAACTAGGCCCCTAAAACCCTGCTGGGGACGGTCTTCTAGGGGCCTAATTCCATAATGGTAGTATGTAGAGACCCTCTGTATGTACTTTTAAGTAAACCCATCCCACAATTCTTTTGGTCGTTTTTGTAACCACAGGTCACTATGAACGCGAACCTTGTCTCCACTAAGCCCTATAAACATTAGCCAAGGATTTCCTTGGCCGGTACCGGATCGTCGTGCCGAAGGCTCGGAGCCATTGATCATTGCGTGGATTCGATAGTTAGGGCATGGGATTCATGGTAATTATAACATTGGGTTCTGTACGACTTTGTAAGATTCTTAGTAGCTGAGTGGATACACTTTACACGTTTTGGGATAATACCACCCACTATTAAAACTAAAAGTGCGCACTTTTGGGGGCTTATGAACTCAGCAACTAAGACATTGGGTTCTGTACGACTTTGTAAGATTGTGTGTGGTTCTTCAATGCTTTATCCGGCTTCTCAGGCCTTCACAGGGGTGGGCCCTGAACGGCTTGTTGGGGTGTAATACGGGGGCCTAAATAAATACCTATACTATTTTTTGGGGGTGTTCCTTATTGTGATTAGTATAATAATATACCCCCCCAAAGCCCTATTCTAATCATTAAGGCCCCTATATTATGGAGCCCTTAGAGTGTCCCCTATAGTAACCCCCTTTAAAGGAACCCTCTGAAACCCTATTCTAACTATTAAGACCCCTACATTATGGCTGAGGTCTCATTAGTTCGCGTCATTCGCGAGTCCTGAGTCCCCTCATGGCTCCAGGGTTTAGGCTTTAGGGTTTCAGGCATACGGTTGATGATATAAATCCTGCATTACCTTAAGGACCCTAAACTATGGGAATTATGGTGTAGTCCTTATTATGGGTAAGGCAGGATTATATCATCAACCGTACCTGTAGGCTCATACCCCACCCCCTTTTATAGGGTATCTGCTTTTCTATGCAAGAAATCGTAACCATGAAACTAGGTGTCCGACAACAGGGCTCGGGTATGAGCCTCTTGGGGGTTCGGGGTTTTGGGATTGGGGTTATAATCAATGGCTGAGTACGCCGTGTCTTTTTCGATCTGTACCTGTGACCTTTGTTACTGTTCAAAACTTGTGGGTGTTGCTTGTAATGGCGTGGCTTGAGTGGTTTCTGCAGAAGACCATCATGATCGATTCTGATTGCGTCAAGGAGGGGCTTCCAGCTGCTTTTGAAGTGGGAAGTACCACCGTAAATAGAGTGGGCAACAAGTCAGAACAGTCAGCATCAGCTCCCCTAGCACCAATGCATCATACTTTGTAAGTTGGCGGAAATGGCAAAGGTAGCACCGCTAGTCAGAAGAAGCGGGACGGCTGCTGCCACTACTACTACTACTACTACTACTACAACAACAACTACTACTACTACTACTCCTGCTACTACTACTACAACAACAACTACTACTACTACTACTACTACTACTCCTGCTACTACTACTACTACTACTCCTGCTGCTGCTGCTACTGCTGCTGCTACTGTTACTACTACTGGCATCCAGTACTTTCACCTTTTCTTTCGTCAGTTTGGCTGTCACGCGATCTCCTGTACCAAGCCCTGTTCGTCAGTTTGGCTGTCACGCAAACTCCTGTACCAAGCCCTGTAGAGCATCCATCGCAGCCCAGAAGCCCGCCACAGACATGTGTGATTTTTTTCCGCAGACAAGGATCCCAAGTCACCTCATCCTGCACCTTGTTCAGCTGATTTCTAACAAGGCAGTTTCCTACAGCCAATTTAAAGTCAGAAGCCTTCTGTGCGCTATAGCCGCGTGCAAGAGGTTAGAGACTCCCAGGATAGCATCTGCGTTGACACTCCCAAACGGTCCTAGGTATTGTTATGGGGGATACTTCTTCAAATCATCATAGTAGTTCCTTGTAATTCCTAATATAGAAACCCTACAATCTATTATATAGGTACCTTGGGCCCTTTGGAAATGTCCGTTACTGTGGAAGTCGCGCTGCTCAGCGGAAGGACAGTTTCTGTAGAAGCAGACCAAGCTGAACAAGTGGAACAGTTGAAGCTTCGAGCGCAGACAGCACTTGGAGTCGGGAAAGGGCGGCTGCTGGACTTATCTGGAAGTGTTGTAGATTCACGTTCAACAGTCGAAGCTGCCAAGCTTCAGAACGGCGATTCACTGACCTTACATATAACCAGACTTGAAATTCAATCCACGGATGCCGCTTTTGCTGCCATTCTGGGCGATGCATCAGTCGTGACCTGGGGTCGTGCTGGCTATGGGGGCGACAGTAGTGCTGTGCAGCATCGCTTGAACAACGTGCAGCAGATCCAGGCCTGTGATCGGGCTTTTGCTGCTATTCTCGGCGATGGCTCTGTCGTGACCTGGGGTCACCCTTCAATGGGCGGTGACAGTAGTTCGGTGCAGGATCAGCTGAAGAATGTAAAGCAGATCCAAGCCTCTGAGCAAGCTTTTGCTGCCATTCGGAGCGATGGATCTGTCGTCACCTGGGGTCGTGTTGAGTTCGGTGGTGACAGTAGTGCCGTGCAGGACCAGCTGAGGAACGTGACGCAGATACAAGCCACTGGTACCGCATTTGCGGCTATTCTTGCTGACGGAACGGTCGTGAGCTGGGGTGATGCTGACGGCGGTGGCAACAGTAGTGCTGTGCAGCATCTGCTGCAGAATGTGCAGCAGATCCCGGTCTCTCTTTGCACTTTTGCTGCCATTCTTGGCGATGGCTCCGTCGTGACATGGGGTGATGCAGGATACGGTGCTGACAGTAGTGCTGTGCAGCATCAGCTGAAGAAAGTGCAGCAGATCCAAGGCAATGACGATGCTTTTGCTGCCATTCTTGGCGATGGATCGGTCGTGACCTGGGGTCAAGCTTCAATGGGCGGTGACAGTGGTTCTGTGCATGATCAGCTGAAGAATGTGCAGCAGATCCAAGGCACGGATGATGCTTTTGCTGCCATTCTTGATGATGGCTCCGTCGTGACCTGGGGCAATGCTTGCCACGGTGGGGACAGTAGTGCTGTGCGGCATCAGCTGAAAAATGTTCAGCAGATCCAAGGCACTGATGATGCTTTTGCTGCCATTCTTGCTGATGGCTCCGTCGTGACCTGGGGTGATGCTAACGGCGGTGGCGACAGTAGTGCTGTGCGGGATCAGCTGCAACACGTGCAACAGATCCAAGCTTCTCGGCGTGCTTTTGCCGCCATTCTTGGCGATGGATCAGTCGTGAGCTGGGGTCGGACTGATTTTGGCGGCAGCAATACTTCGGTGCAGGACCAGCTGAAGAACGTGAAGCAAATCCAAGCTTCTGAGCGTGCCTTTGCTGCCATTCTTGGCGATGGATCGGTTGTGACCTGGGGAAATGAGGATCATGGTGGCGACATCAGTTCTGTGCGGGAACAGTTGAAGACGAGCGAGCTGCCAGCCGAGTGAGCGGGCAAAATGAAGCCTTCTGACGTTGAGCGAGGTCTGTTCTCCTCGCATTTTTCCCGGGTCTTGATTCACAGTAAGGCCAGTGGGCCTCAAAGGCTGGAAGCTAGACCACGCTAGAACAGCGCATTAAACAGTCAAACTCAAGCTAGGATAGGGTTCATCCTGCAGTGTAGGTGATCAATTCTCGGCCTTAGGTGGTCCGTAGCAAACTACTACTACTGCTGCTGCTACTACTACGACTTTGAATACTGAGAATGAATTCTGAAAACAGTAATAGCAATAATAATCAGTCATAACAATATCAATATCAATAACAAAAAGTAATAATGCAACTACTGCTGCTGCTGCTACTACTACTACTACTACTACTACCACCACCACCACTACTACTACTACTACGACGACGACTACTACTACCACTACTATACTGTACTCCAGTGCTACCACTACTACTACTACTCCTCCTCCTGCTGCTGCTGCTGCTGCTATCTCTACTGCATTTGCTACTGCTGCTGCCGTCGCTACTGCTACCGCTACTTCTACAACCACGGCAGTAACAACAACAGCAACAGCAACAGCAACAACTACAGCTGCAACTGCGATTGCGACTGCGACTGCAACTGCAGCAACGACAACGACAATAACTACTGCTACGACGACGACTACTACTACGACTACTACTACTACTACTACTACAACTACTACTACCATACTACTACTACTACTACTACTACTACTACTACTACTATTGCCACTACCACTACCACTGCCACTGCCACTGCCACCACCGCTACCGCTCCCACTACCACTCCCAATACCACTACCATTCCCACTACCACTACCACTACGACGACCACTACTAGCCCCCTCGACACCTTGTGAAACCACTGCTGAGCAGAAAGGCGCAAACTCCAAACCGAAACCCGAAACGTAAGCCCTACACCCTAAAAGACACCAAACCCCAGACTCCCTCCCCGCAAGGGTCGACACTCATATCAACAACCTTTTGTTGGGTTTCACGGAGATGTTTTTTGAATTTTAGGGCTTAGGGTTTGGGGATAAGGCTTAGCTTTAATATCTTCGGAAAGGTGTTCACGGAGGTTTCTCGTCTAGTGTATGTTTTATAGCTTCACGGTCTAGGAAGGTTTTACACATGTCAAGGGCTTCAATGGCCAAACAGTGGACTTTGTCATAACCACTTTAAGTTCTAATAAATCCCCATAGAGGTCTTGTAAAGCCACTTAAGCTGAAACACCAATCCAAGCCTGTAATACCTTGTAGAAATCCTTTGAATCTCCTAAGGCTCCATGTGGCTATGTAGTATCTATTCAGGCCTGGAAGTACCGATATACAGAAGCCCCTTTAAGGCCTAATACAGGCTCATGGAGCCTTACACCCTGAACCTTCGGATACCCTTTTTAAACCCATCATAGAAGCCTTAAAGCGACCCTCAACCCACCCTTAAACGAACCCTAAACCCTGAACTCTAAACCCTGAACCCTTATAGAACCCTAAACCCGAAACCCCTAAACCCTAAACCCTTATAGAACCCTAAACCCTAAACCCTTATAGAACTCTAAACCCTAAACCCCCAAAACCCTAAACCCTTATAGAACCCTAAACCCTAAACCCCTAAACCCTGAACCCTTACAGAGCCCTAAACCCTAAACCCCTAAACCCCTAAACCCTAAACCCTAAACCCTTATAGAAGCGCTTAAAGCCAGGCCAAGCACAAGGCCATCTTCTCGGCCGCGTCGGAGCCCGACAAGGCAAAAGCCTTCATCGAGGCCCTCGCCGGTTTGGGATAAACCCCATACAGGGGCCTTTAGGGGGATTCTTAAGGGTTCCTTTAAGGGGTTTATAAGGGACCTACAGCGTTTAGGGCCTTGGGGTTTAGGATATGGGCCTAAATAATTACCAATGCTCTTTTGCGGGGTTCCTCATTGTAAATATGGTATAATGGGCCCCAAAACTTAAAACCCTATTCTAATTAAGGGCCCTATATTAACCGAGCCTTCCAGACCCCAAGCCACAAGTACCTGATTAAGAGGCGACCGGTTATGAAGGGTAGACTAGGCGCCTTTTAGAGCCTACTATAGGGTTCTATAATAAGGTCACCTGAGGTTCTGCCAACGGGTTTGTTTGCTAGGACCCCATGTGCCCATGTGATAGTACATGCTTGTAACCCTAAAGTCACTACATAGACTATCTAACTGGACGGTTAGGGTTTCAAGAGGGGGCCAAGATTCAATCAACAAGTTGTTATCGGAATCTTGGTTATTGCTTTTTGATTCCAAGCGAAAATGCTGAAGCCCAAACCCCCAAAGACGGAGTCGCTGAAATGCATTCTACATGCCCAAGGTCCGCAAAGCCCAGCAGCTCGATTCCCCATCGTGCCATGATGCAGAATAGACCCAGTGACTCCAAAACCCTTTGATTCAGGAATATACTTCAAATCGATCAGATTAGGGATCCCTTTATTATTTAGGGTATATTTCTGAACCCCCTGAACCCTGAACTCCTAAACCCTAAACCCTGAACCACCCTAGGCCCCTAAATTAGGGTATATTTTGAGGAGAGTTGGAGTCTCTAGGGACCTTCCCATCTTAAGCCGTAAGTCTAGAACTCCGAGCTCCCTCCCCCGACTCTGAGCCTTTTAACTTAACTCAGGATGTAATATGGTGCATTATAGTGTACTAGGGTATTTTGTCGTAGATTTTAGTATGCTATATCAGACTATCGTAGACTATAGTATAATCTAGTATACTATAGTATAGTCTAAACTGGTATACTGTAGTATATTATTATAGTACAGTCTATTATACTATAGTATACTATTCTAGTAGGTTAAATCGTCGAGCGACAGACGTCAGCATCTCTAAGCCGCTACGAAACCCCAAAACCCTTTGGCTTTAGGGTTTATGTGCATCCCCACACCCTACAAAAAACTAGGTGATGACCCCTTGGTTAGAGGGCCTAACTGCTAAATCAGTAGGTCCAGGTAGGAGTCACCCTAAAACACCCGTACAAGCCCCGAGTCTACAACAATACGTTAAACCCCAAGGCCCAAAAGCCTGAACTTTGTACCCTAAACATGGATGGTACCCGCATAGAACCATGATAATACCCTTAGTAGTATCCCGATAAGACCCTAGTTTTTACAGAATCATGGGGCTTAGGTAGGATATTATACATTAAATATGGTAGCCATACCTATAATTGCTTTTGCACAAGCCAAGGGGCTTGTAGCCTTACTTACGAAGTCCCATGAACCTCCAAGTACCCTTATTGAAACCCTTATAGATCCCCTTAAGGAGCCCTATTCTTGGGGGGATGGCGAGGCCTTGCCCGAAGCACTGGAACCGCTTGGCGGTGTGCCCATCGGCGACTTGGCCAGAGCCCCAGGGATCCACCAAGAAAGATGAAAAAAACTAGCGAAGCTATTTAGGGGCTTAAGAAACCCTAAACCCCCAACCCTACACCCTAAACCGGTTTAGGGTTCAGGGATATACCCAGAAAGATGAACTAGAGAAGCTATGGGTTCCTTTAAACTTGGCGTTCTTCTGGTTGGCTCTTAGTACTCTAACTTTTGGGGTTTCTATATGAACTATAATAAGGAGGCTAAAGTTTAACTTTTAGGAGGGGGCTCAGAAGTCAGCCAAGTTTAAACGGGTATCATGACGGTTTTGCAGAGGGCTTATGGGGTTAATAGTAGTTTCGGATTAGGGCTTTACTTGGAGGATCAGGGGACTTAGTAAGTAAGGTTATAAGTACCTTAATCGGGGTTATAAGTAATTATAAGTATGGTTACCTTATTTATAACCCCAGTTACTAAGTCCCATGATCCTCTAAGTAAGACCTTGGGAGCGCTTGCTCTGCCACATCTCTGGGTATTTCGTTTCTACTACAGGGGTAGTTCGGGGTGCTGAGTGTCTGTCTGAGTTTTATGTTGGGGCTTGGGTATTTAGGTGCTTTAAGCTTAGGCTGTTGATCGTGCAGTTTTGGTAGGAAGAGGGTCTTAAACCTAAACCCTGAACCCTAAAGCCTCTTTGAGCAAGCCTTTGGGTGCCAGGTTGATGGGTCACACACATGGTCTTAAGTTGGAACGGCTGGGATTCAGCTCCTGGCTGCTTTGGAGTTTTGGAACCCTAAACCCTAAACCCCAAACCGTGCTTTTGTGGTGATCGTGTGCTCGATCTGGACGAGTCCTTTAGATGTACATACAAGGGAGTTTCCGAAAATGAGGGGTACCTTATTTGGGGGTCCTTGCAATGAGGATCCTACTATTTAGGGTACTATATTACGGTCACCTATTTTCGGAAACTCCCACATCCTGGACCTTGGACCGTGAACCCTAGACCCGAATCCGTGCATTCATTTACATGGCTTGCTTTCTTTCAGAATCAAGAGCTGCCCAGAATGGCTGTGAACTGCCGGGAGCTTCGTTGCGCCGCTATAGCCAGCTACCTCACGCCTTGAGCTTACAGACCTAAGGCTCCCTACGTACTATATAAAGTTACGTCTGAAAGTACCTATCTATATACATATATATATATATATATATATACACACATATATATATAGATAGGAACCAGACATGTACATGGAGCCTCAGCGACTGTCACATAGGAACCTGTTCGGCTGTTTTGACTCTCCCTAACGTTGGCCCTTGCATCTTCTCGCTTCTCGGGTCTGTGCGAACATAGTGAGTAGCCTGGCTTTGGGTTTAGGGTTGTTTCTATGTAGTCGCCCGGAACCTTGAATTCAGTATTCCGCTTTAAACCCGGAACCTTCATTTCAGTATTCCGCTGTAAGCCCGGAACCTTCAATTCAGTATTCCGTTTTGAAGCCCAAGCCTGGGCCCTATAAGCACCAAATCCCAAGCAGCCAAAGCATATCAACCCAGAAGCTCCCTGCAGTTGCTGTAGGCCGGGTTTAGGGTTTAGGGGTTTAGGGTTTAGGGAAACACAGGAAGGCCTTGACAACTTGAGGTTATACTTAGCAGGTTTAGCAAGCCAAAGGAGCATCCAAGTAAACTCTAAAGCCTCAACCCAAAGTCCGAAATCCTGAACCCCAAATCCCAAACTGAACACCCTAACCTTAAGCCTCCAAGTATACACAAGAGATGCTCCCGGCCATGAAACTGGCGAAGTTGCTGGATGAGTCGCAAACGGAAGTCCGGAAAGGCTTGCTGGAACGGCGGCAAGACGGTATGCAGACCCAGGGTGCCGACCATGATGTCCCGTGTGCAGTTGCAGAGGTTTCCTGCACGATCATGCAGCACAAGGTGTCGGCACGGTGCAGTACCCGATGCTCATGTCCCAATCTCACCGAGACTATCGGATGCGACGTTTCTGACGGCAAGCACCCGTTGTTCGTCTGAAGTCTATAAACAGTACCTGCTTTGGGCTATTTGGAGCCCGAGGGTAAGGCCTAAACTCTATAAACCCTAAATTGCCCAGAACGGACAATTCTATGCCGTACCCATCCTCTTGGAAGTCTGCAGCAGGTCCTTGGGAAGACAAAGATTTTCGCGAAGCAAGCGGTTATGGTCCGGCTGGACAAAGCAAGGGACATGGCCGTCTCTACGTGGGCATCTCGGGTTTCTGCAGGGTTATACTCAACGGGCCTGAAAACTTCCACTGGGGTTTAGGGCGATCGCTTTATTATACGTACGATAACTGTTTTTTTTATAGAGCTGGACGAAATGCTGCTTGTATTACTAAGTATTCAGGCCCCCATACCAGGATCAGGTGTTTGAGGGCTGGGATTCAATTTCCCTGCCTAGACCCTGAAATGTCACACTTTTTCTTGGTTGCTGTACTTTCTTACTATGGAATCATAACCATATAATGGCTTATCCCAAACATGTCTTGCATTCTAGCGTCGAAGATAAGCCCTGGAGAGTTATGGGGGTTCATGGTTTCCGGACTTCGCGCTTTCAGTGTTTCGACATTGGTCGAGAGCTTCTGCGGAAGGAAGGCGAGGTGCAAGGGTCTTGGGTAATTATTGTTTTGGTTTGTACGTGGCTTGCTTTATGATTCAGTTTGTGTGTCCAGACATTGCTTGCCTAAGGGCGTAGAGCATGGAGGTGCTCGATCGCTTCGAAGCAAACGAGTGAACTCGGAAAGCATTGCAGGATGCCAGAACTGAGTTCCTCGAATCCGAAGACACACAAGTAACATAAGCGCAAAAAGGCATTGCCGTATTCGGGTGCTCGCACTAGGTACCATATGTGATATTGGATGGCAAGAGAATCAGAAACACTACGCTGAAGCCCAAATTCTGTCAGTCTTCTTTAAATGAGTTGCACGGATCGGCTGGTTCGGCGGATCTCAGCCCAGCGCTCTGCTTCTGTGCAAGCTCCCACCTCCGACAAGTACTGCAGGCATGCAGAGATGTGAAAGGACAGTTTGTTTTATCAGACAAGCTGTACCAGCACTTGCTGCAGAATCAGAAGAACCGAGAGTTCTACTATCGGCACGGGCACAGTCTCCGGCTGAGCGAGGACTTGCTGACAATTATTGTGGATTCTATGACAAGGCCAAGTGATGTCTTCCCCCTTGGCCCGATCGACGACCTCCCAAAGGGCCCTCGGAAAAGTTCCACAAAACACATGACACTCACAGCCTGCATCTTCTTTGACATTCATGGTCAATCCGTTCTCCTAAACCCTAAACCCTAAACCCTAAACCGAGACCGGTCCGATAGAGCCAGGACGGGCGACTTCTGAACTTCCAGGCTTTCGAGTTTCGCCGGTTTAGGGAAGAGCACTTAGGGGAGTCCGAGCTTCAGTTTTGAGGTCTTACCATAAGGGTCCATGTACCCAAATAGGGGTCCTTTAAGGGTACTACCATTAGAGTTCCTTTAAGGGATCGATAAGGATTCTATAAGGGTTTGGGGTATAAGGGTCCATGTACCCAAATAGTATATACTTTGGCCTTAATGTGCTCCGTATATAGGTACATTGGGGCCAAGGTAAAGACTATTTGGGTGGTTGTCAAAATTATGGTCCCTTTTTGGGTCCTTAATATAATACGGCACCTAATATTTAGGTTACGCAAAAAGGGACCATAATTTTGACAACTACCCATTTAGGCATATGGAACCTTAGGGTTGGGGCTTAGGCCTCAAGGTCTCAGGCTTGGGGATTTATTGTTGAGGGTTTGGGTTCCGGTGGCTTTTGAGGGCTCAAGTCTCCAGGAACCTTTGAGTAAGTTGCTACGGCCGAGACGTCCGTAGAAAAATACGGCATTTTGGGGTCGAGGGTTTCTGGAATCTCACTGTTATAGGGCCGGTCGAACCCTCGAATGTAAAATCTTTACCCCGCAACCCAAAACCATAGATCCTAAGCCCCTTCAACCCTATATAAAGACTATAAGCCCTGAACTAAACCCCTTCAACCCTATATAAAGACTATAAGCCCTGAACCCTCAACCCATGATCCTTCGAGCCCAAAAAACCGGGGGCCTGAGGCGAAACCCGTAGTTCTGCTCTAATGCTGATACCTACTTACCTTTAGGGTTTAGGGTTTAGGGTAATAGTAAATATTACTTGAATGAATAATCACAAGTTTAGAAATATTAGTTTCATGACATTTAGGATTATAGGAAAGTTGTGTCCGGCAGCCCTTAACCCCCAAAGCATAAACTTAGAACCCAGAGAGCCCCATACCCTCTAAAAGTTAAGGAAGAGACCGTAGATTGAAATTCAAGGCATATTCTTCAATTACGGAGTATTTGGCTCTCTGGGTACGGCGACTCTAGGTACCAAGAGGGTCCCTATATACTACCATTATGGAATTAGGCCCCCAAAACCATAACAGGGATGGCCTTTTAGGGCCTCATTCCATAATAGTAGTGTATATGGACTCTCAGAGACCCAGAGACTCTGGGTATAGGAACCTGATTAAGAAACCCGGGGGCTATAACACCCAAAATAGTAGGATTCATATAAGCAACACTAATCAAGGCCCTAGGTTTCTTAATCAGGTTCCCACATTACGGCAACTCTCCTTAGGTATGCCATCGACATCCAGCGTGTCTGGCGTGGGTACAGGCGGACATGGCAACTGAGTTTCAAGCGGGCTTAGGATTTTCCCAAATGCTCCATACAGGTGTCCCTATAAAGGTTCCTTTAAGGTTCCTTTAAAGGGTTCTATAAGGCTTCTATAGGGTTTAGCGTATAAGGGTCCATGGTACCATTATTGTAGATACTTAACCCTTAAATGGGGGCCCTATATATGTACTTTAAGGCCTAAGTATGTACTAGATGGGTACATGGAGCCTTAGGGTTTGGAGTGTACACGTAAAGATGATGATTCAGTCTGGGTTTTGGGTTTCGGGTTACGGTACGGGTTTATAGGGCTTACTGTGTAGGGCTGAGGGCTTTCAGGGTTCTGGGGAATCAGTGACGATTGTGTAGGTTTGGAGGCTGTAGTGCTTGGCCCTGGCGCGAATCTATGCACGAGGTCACAGGGTTTTCTCAACGAAGCCACGATGCTTATGTTCATGCAGGGTGTCCTATAAAGACCTGCCTGTAGGCCCAATCCGTAACCCGACAACAGAATAGGTCCGTAATAACACATTGAGATGAATAGCTAGGTTTTCCGAAGAGTGTAAGTAGAGCCACAAGTAAGGGCTAAGGGTTCGCGGCACACCCCAAATTGGAAGATGCTTTGGTTCGGTCATGAAAGTCTGGTTGTCCTGTCTGCAGGTTCTGAAGCATGAGCTTCAACCCGCAAACCCTCGCACCACAAACCCGAGAATCAGCATCCTAAGTTCTGGAAGCCGATCAATCCCTGAAAGCCCGAAGACTGGAAACTCTATTCAGCCCGCTATGAAGCTCTTAATCAAAAAAACACTTGTGGAACCCCACGAACTATCCTTAAGCCACAGGGCGCGAAAGAAGCTCGCAACGTGCAAGGTGGCCAGTAGCCAAGCCACCAGTTCTCGTGCTGTCTTCTGCTGGTTCCTTGGGTTTAGGGGTTGGGGTTTACGGGATCAGAGGTTGAGAGTTTAGTACAAAGGGTGTTGTTGTGCGTGTCACCTATTCTGAGATTACCCCCTCTAGGATTCGATGCACAGATGGCACAGATGGCGGCATTCTGTTCATTCGCGAGTGCTCCGAATATAGAAACAGCACCTAATTTGGGGTCTAAAGCAATACCTACCGTATTTGGAGTATCTAAGGATTCCTCTGATTTTTTTTGTAATTCGTGTGCGTGCTCTATGCAGTGTCCACATATGTGTATCTCGCTTGGGAGGAGGCCTCGATCTATTCGCTTGAAGCGTATGTCTCATCTGGATAGTTGTCAAAATTATGGCCCCTTTTAGGTCCCTGTTGTAATACGGCACCTATTATGTAGGGTACCCAAAAAGGGACCATACTTTCGACAACCACACATCTGTCTTTTTATCCATCCATCTATCTATGTGGCTGTCTCTGACAATTCTGAGCTTATCTATCCGTCAGTTGTAGATGGAAGCAGGCAAGAGCACGACTAACTATAGGGTACCGAAGTGATATGTATATCTGCTGACCGCAAATTTACCAGCCATGTTGCCTTAGTACCAGCCATGTTGGCACTATAGCACAGTGAAACAAGTAGACTGGTCAACAGAGATATTTGAGACGCGCAGACCCTAAACCGTACAATTATACTATACGCATTTTGCGGAATATCAAAGAGGCTACTGAATCTAGAGGCCAAAATCTCAACGGCCCAAAGACCGTTCATGCAAAGCATTAGTACTGAAATCAACATGGGACTTAGTAATGAAAGTTAAAACAGATGGTGTCTATACTTTGAATATATTAACCTTACTTGCCCAATCCCGTGACCCTCCAAGTAGATTACCAAAAACCTTCCTCACGCCCGCTCGCGCCGAGGTTTTCGATGAGTTGAAAGCCTGGTGCGCGAGAAACGACTTCTACACCAAGCCGGGCAGGACATGACATCCTGTTCCCTGACGCTAACGCTGCATGTGCCCACATAGTCCACATAGTAGCTATATGCTGAGGCCTTAAAGGGGTTCCTACAGAGGTACTTGAACGCCTAAGTATATACTATCTAGGTGCATGGAGCCTTAGGGTGAGGGACTGTGAAGGTTTGTCCACTTGTTTTAGAACCATTATGGAGGTCCTATTCTATTTGTCAAGGCGGTATGTATTCGCCTATAGGTCCAAGAGAGCAACAGGGTGGTTTACAGTTCTAGGGCTCAGGATCTTCAACTCGCTGATGCGGGCACTTTGGCGTAGGGTTTAGGCTTTTGACCCGCGAACCTGAAACCCGAAAACACGAAACCCATGAGCTTAAGTCGAAAAACTGGAACAGCGAATAAACAGCGAAACCCTACGAGTTAGAAGCTGGGCCACAGGGCCACAAGCAGCGCAGATAATCACGGAGTCGTCTTCATGATCTCATTCATGTCGAGTTCCTTCCAAACCCTATATGCCCTAGACGCTAAGCTTCAAGTCCGAAACTCTAACACAAACCCTAAAAGCATTGATGCTAACTTTTTTGAGCCAAGGTCAGCTAGGTCTTGTCAGACTATGGTTTATATACTTGCTCGGAAGTGTTTAGTTCCGCAGGCTCTGAACATGGTTCCGGCTTGATGAAGCTACAGTATATCCCATAGGCCCCAAAGTAGTTCCTTTTTGGGAGTACCTTATAGAATTCTATATATGAACCCCAAAAAGGAACTACTTTGGGGCCTGTGGGTACTTCATAACCACCACCCCAAGCCCTAGTTTGACCATTATGTTCCCTATATCGCACCCAACACAATCCCCCTTGGTCCCTACAGACCCCTTAAAAACCTTGAACAACCGTGACTACACCCTGCATTGCACCGCCACCTTAAGCCCTAAACCCTGGATATATTGCATCGGCTAAAGCGACGCAGTACGGCGGTCCAGAAGCTGAAAGAGTCTTCCGCAATCCTCAAAGAGGCCGTCGGCTTTTCTTAGGAAGCCCTGCTTGATGTTGTCTTTTGGGGCTACCGCACAGGTCTTTGAAAAGTGTAGTTTCAGGGTTTAGGCTCAGGGCTTTGATGGTTTAGGCGGTTCAGGGCTTAGGGTTTAGGAACCCTATAAGCCCTACACCCTGAACCCTAAAACCTCTTGTTGACGTCCCGCTTTGCTGCCTTATAAGACTAGACTATGCAGAAAGGACCCTAACCCTAAACCCTAAACCTGATTCGCAAGCCCTTATATTCAACCCCTTTCTCTCCAAGCCTTACAGCATCTTACGGCTCTGACTCTTGCCTGGGGTGGCATAAAACCCTAGGGATCTAAGGACTCATATATTAAGGCTTTTGGGCCCAAAGACCATACTATATAAGGCTTTTGGGCTACTTTGATCCCTAGGGAAATTTAAAAAGGGATCACCAAAAGAGGTACATCTTTAGTTCTTTCTTTTTGTTTGAGGAGCCTTGGATTGGTTACTCCAGGCAGAGCTTCCTCAACACATGTTGCTTGGGTGATCATTTATGCTGCTGCTACCCCAAGGGTCCAAAGGACCCAATAATTAGGTACTCGGCTTTAGGATAGTAGTTACGTAGGTTAGGATTTTGGAGAGTATATGATTATTGGGTACTTGGACCCTTGGGGTTAAGGCACGTCATATGATCGGCTAGCTTATGTAGGGTTCGGGGCTTCAGCTAGCTAAGTTTTAGCCTGGGCTTGTGAGCTCCGAAACAGCACCACAAGGCTTAGCCCCGAGGCACAAACCCTGCCCTCTACATCCCAAACCACGAAGCCCTAAAGACTCAAACCTTGAAATCCTAAACACTGCACCCTGAGATCCCTTAGAGGAATCCTTGCAGGACCTTCAGAAGAGCCACAAGTTTCTTGAAAGATATCCTACCGCTTGCCCTGGAGACACCTCACAGCAGGCTGCCAAAGTCGATGAGATCTTCAAGAAGGTATCGCTATGGCTTAGATTTCGGGGTTTAAGGTTTAGGGCCTGGTTCACCAGATGATGTTCAGGCTTGAGGGAAAAGGGCTTCCGGTTCAAGCAGCCTGTCCCCAAAGCTTATCAGTTCAATCAGAGGATCCCTGCGGTCCTTAAACTGGAACAAACGAACTATTAGGTTACAGGGATTGCTCTGGTTTGAGGTTTAAGATTATGGGGCTACATATTTCTCAAATTTGCACGAGATGACCAAAGGATGTACGGTGCATGACACGAACGAACATCTGTATGCGAAGGGGCCATGGGCCAGGTTTTTGGGAAGAGGGATCTATAGGGGTTTAGGGTCTATTAGGTTCCTGTGTAGTACCCTTTTGCGCTTGAGTATCTTTCAAGCCGGTAGGTTTGGGACGTGCATTTTGGGTGCCGGAGTCTGAAGCCTCATAGTCAGTCAGGGTTCCTTAAAGGGTTCTACAATGGATCCTTAACTTTAAAAGGTTCTATTACCTATCTATAGGGGTTCAGGGTCTACTAGGTTCCTGAGTGGTACCCTTTTGCTCCTTTTCTTTTAAGGTCCCCTTATTAAAGCCGAATAGTAGGAACAAGGTTATGATAAAGGGGCTACGCAGGAACCAAGTAGTACAAACTGTTACTGTCACAGGGATCTCTTCAGAATTTCATGGCCCTAAGGATGCAGGTGCCTGCAGAATATGTACGTTGACTCTACAGTACCTAAATAGGAACCTTTCTAGGCCCAAGTACATGTAGCCTGTCGAAGGGTCGTTGCTGAAAACTACCGGTAAACGCCCGAGTATGGCTTACATGTTACTGTATGTTTCCTTAGTGCTTTACACGTTTTGGGATAATATCACCCACTGTAAAACTAAAAGTGTACACTTTTGGGGGCTTATGAACTCAGCAACTAAGTTTCGCCATTTGCCAGTCAAGCCTTTTGCTTAAGCGCTTGGACAACCTCAAATGCTCAGGAACGGCGAGGGCCTGTAAGTCCGGCGACCGCAGCAAAATGACCTGGTAGACCGTAAACCATATATTATAGCTCCCTTATAGAGCCCTTTAAGCAACCTGATTAGAGCTCCCTGGATCTTAACAAGGTGGTTATTGTCGACAATCGATCCTACATTTTGAGGATTTATATTCAAGAAGCCAGGTTCCTACAATAGAGAGATAGATGCAAATTATATGAATATGTATATATATATATACATATATATATACACACATATATACATATATATATATATATATATTATACATGCATCTATACATACGTATATGTATATGTGCGCATGCACACGCGGAGGCCCAATCTGTACCTTGATGCATTAGTCTGCTGTATCGTGCAGGGTTCTAACCGCAAACTGAATAGTCATCCTTTATAGGAGCCCCACCAAGTAGGTTTTGATTAGTAGATTTGACTGGGTTCTTGTTAAGGGACTTTTTATGCTATAATAAGGAAACCATGTTAATTACTATAGACCCCATTATGGCAACTTATAAATTAAATTCCTTAACAAGAACCCAGTTGAAGGCGGTTGGCCTGCCACTCCCGCTGCCTCGGCGGAAGGAGGTGGAAAAGGCGGGCCTGTAGCAGAGAACCCGCTAATGAAGGGATTGGGTACTGCCGGTTTTTTTAAGGATTTGTACAAACAGATGCTTTAAGGCAAGGCCTTTTTTTGAGTTTTGAGTCTTACCAGCTGTGCCAAGGTTTGTTGAAGGAGTGCCCCCCCCCCCCGTTAACGACCTGTATGATAAGTTTGGGGATATGCTTCAACATAAGGATATTGGAGTCTCTGGAAGAGATTTGGAACTTTGTCCCCAGCGTACGTTTTGTGTTCATGTGTGTGTGTGCTTGGCGTTCTTCTGGTTGGCTCTTAGGACTTTAACTTTTTGGATTTCTATATGAACTATAATAAGCAGGCTAAAAGTTTAACTTTTAGGAGGTTTTCAGAAATCAGCCAAGGTGTACATATGTATATATATATATTTGCAGACACACAGATATACAAACCCACGTGATGCACACATACCTGCATGGTGGCTTCCCCGACTATGGCCCTGATAGCTAATTGTGCCTGAGTACAGGCACTTTGTATGCCGAGTTTTCAACAATGCCTGTAGCTACCTTAAATCAAAATCTAGTTCGTCATAGACGTACGTACGCCTACAGCCGGGTCCAGGCAGCTCAGGATGGCATAGATCTAAACCCCAAACCACAGTCCCTAAACCCCTAAACCCTAAACTCCTAAGCTCTCAACCCTAAACCCAACGAGCTGCAAGGAAGCCTTCAATCCTAAACACCACAGGAATGCGCGGCCACAGAGCCTCATACCCCTCAAACAATGGTATGCCTCAAAGCATGAGTTAATGGCCTAGCACTATGAATGGAGGAATGTTGCTAAAGGGCTCTATTAAAGACAACTTCGGGATTTCTGAATTTCTGGGAGGTGAAGCAGCGCATGGAGAACGAAGCCAAGGAGATTGATCTTCTCAAGGCCCCTACTCCTCGGTTCAAGTTTAGGGTTTGGCACTTATCGTTGTAAGTTACTGGAACATACTCAGACACGCTCCTATGTTGACTGTTCAGGCCGCTGTATGAAGTCTTCCAGGAGCTATGCATCAGTAGGGGTAACTACACAGTCAGGTCATGATTTGGGGGGGGGGTCCGAGGTCGGCAATGTAGAGAGCATGGTTTGCCGTTTCATCCAGCCGCTGAACTGCATCTTGTGGTCATGCATGTTTACAGCAAGTATATGTGTGTGTATATGTTTCTTCGTCCGCACCTGTATTACAGCGGTAACTTTTACTCGCAGAGGATGCTATCACCAAGCTGTCGGCACCAGAACACATCGGCAGCACATTGATGCACATTGCAATGAGTTACAGTATTCTAGGATTGTGGTTGCCTGTTCTGATAGAAACATGACGGTGCTCTATGCAACAAAATATAAATGCACCCCAACCGGTACTATGGTAAACACCTCAGTGCTGGGCCAAGCCATAGAATGTGGCACAAATGTGGTTCCACAGGAGCCTCCCATTTTTCGCAATGCGAACCCTTTCTAGTCGCTGCACTAAATGGCCCCTGTACAACTTAGACTAGACTGCTCTTAAATTATTTCTGCTCTTAAACTATGTAGTCTTTAAATCCCATAGTATACAATGCTTCGGCCCTAACAGTTTTTGCAGAGCCAGCACTTGAAACTCTGGCCAGGGCATCGCAAAGAGCATCGACCCCATCGAGATTGAATCGGTTCTGAAGCTCAGACAAGGAGATGTCAGTTTCTCTTCGGAAGTGCTTTGACTTTGGGAACTGCCCCCACTCAGCAACAGTTGGATAATATTGACAATATAGATATATTAGGGCCTTAATAGTAGCCCTATTATAGACTGTTACTGTATGGGAGGCAGTACCCAGCTTTGACTATGCCTTGCCCCCGTGCTTGAGAATGCAATTCCGTACTATCTTGTGAGCCTGAGCACTACCCTAAATCGAGACTTCCGTAAACCCTAAACACCATATGGGAGTTTCCGAAAATAGGGGATCCCAATATAGTACCCTAAATAGTAGGATCCTTATTATAAGGACCCCAAAATAAGGTACCCCTAATTTTCGGAAACCCCCATATCAGCCCCTAAGTAAGCCCGAACCTCAACCATCCTCAACCCGAAACACTCGGCCCCTACCCCGATCCCTAACCCAAGCCCTTAACACCTCAGCCCTGATCCCTAAAACCCAAAGCCCGTGCCCTAAACCCCTAAACCATCTGCCCCTAAAACCCACCTTTCAGAGACCCAAAAAGCACATAAGCATAAGCATTTTATGGGGATATCCCTACCTTACTGGGCTGCATTATAAGGGGGTTTATATGGGATATCCCAGTCCTAGTTTTTGCTTATGTGCTTTTTCGGGGCCCTAACCTTAACCCTGAAGAACCTACGTACCTTACTAGGATTCCTTATTATGATTTCCTTATATAAGTCCTTAAGGTAGGTTGTTCCGGGTTAAGGCAGAGCTCTGAGATCCCACCGCTCAAACCCAAACTCCGCCCAATGCTCAGGGCTTGGAGCTCGTCGAGAGTTCAGGGTTTGGGTTTGGGGGTTCACTGAGTGGATACACTTTAGACTTTTGGGATAATATCACCCACTATAAAACTAAAAGTGTACACTTTTTGGGGCTTACGAACTCAGCAGCTAAGCCAAGGTGCCTCAAAATAGCAAAATCTACCATCTGTGTTCGAGGGGCTGGGTGGTATGCAAGAACCTCTTGAGACTCAGACCCAGTCGAGACTCCACTGCGGCCGCTAAAGCCAAAGCCACCAGGTCCCGCAGTAGACCTCGAGAGAAACGTCAAAAATACGAGTCCCAACAGACAGTGCATCCTGACGAACTGCTCCTGTGCCAGCTTGATGGCCCATGGCATACTGTATCATGGACAAGGGAGGCACTGGAGACTGTGCCTACCGGAGTGCGGCAGCTGCTATTGCCGACAAGCAAAGTAAGGAGATTCCGGATGATAATCTCATCCAGGAGGGCAGTCGGCTCAGACTGCTCGACGTCAGTCACCTGACGACCGACAAAGCTGAACCATCGCAGGACTTGGCAACTTACCTTAGGGTTCTCGCGAAGAGAGAGATGCCCGGACGGCACGGCCCGCAGAGTTGGCAGCAGCAAGCCGTACAAAGCTCTGGTGCTCGCAACTGTTCTGCATGATGGCTGACTCACTGACAGATTGTCTGTGCTAATGTGAGCTAATATTGAATGGAAGCTCTGAGGACACTCCACCCTTGCACGAGGCGCGAACGGTCATCTCCTGCGGAACAATCAGCCCAGTGTCGGGGCAAGATTGTAAAGGTATCCCTGTAATACGGCACCAGGACGAGAGTTCGTCTTGTCTGGCCTAGACCTACAGCATACATGGGTGGTTGTCAAAATTAGGGTCCCTCTTTGGGTCCTTAATATAATATGGCACCTATTATTTCGGGTACCCAAAACGGGACCCTAATTTTGACAACCACCCACATGTACTATACTATGTACTTTGGAACCCTCTTCCCCCGCAGACTCCTCCACGAAGGATGTCGGGGCCCGGGCTTGAAGAGTCTTCCGTCTGAACATATAAAATCAAAACAGCTCAAAACCCGAAGATCCCACCCAAACAACATCAATTTGAGCTGGAGTAGAGGCTTCAAAGAGCGATTGTGGAAACATGAGACGAAAATGACGTTAATGTGGTGAACCCTCAACCCTAAACCCTAAGCCCTGAACCCTAAACCCCAAACCTTAAAGCCTAAAAACCCCGTAGCCCTAAGCCCTGAACCCACAACCCTAAACCTCACTAAGGCTGTGGTTCGGGCAAAGGATCTCGAGCTACAGAGCCTCCCAGAGGTACGCGGTTAAGGGCTGAAGGTTTGGGGTTTAGGGTTTTGGGTTTTGGGTTTGGGGATCTTGGGAACTTACATGAGGAGCATCTGCTCGTTCATGGGTACTGACAATCATAGCTTAGTGTTCACGACCGCATTTCAGATTTTTGGTTGCTATATGCAGACCCCAGATATTCAATTCATCCTCTTGTGGTATTATGGGTATTTTTTGCAGTGCATGTTGCTGCGATGGATCTAAGTGTTGGAGAGTCCGACAGTTTTCGAGCTATTGTAGCTTCGTGCTTGCACCATATCCTGTCGAGGCACCCGGTGTTGAATACTGTTTCTGAAGCTATGTATACTAGACTGGCATAGCCTAGATTTGACTAGGCTATACGTTGCTGAACTACAATATAGCTCAAGACGGAACACAGAAGCCAAGGCCTTCTCTAGGGGTTCAATCCCACAGAGCCCAGTACAAGCCGCGCTCCTGTCTCGCCTCTAAGCCATTGCTCTGAGCGCAAGAACTCAGTAGCTGAGTGGATACACTTTACACTTTTTGAGATAATATCACCCACTATATGACTAAAAGTGTACACATGTGGGGGTTATGAACTGAACTCAGCAACTAAGAGAAGTCTTTAAACACTAGTAATACCCTTCGTGCCCAAGTTGTAGATGCTTTGACCTGGAATTAGTCCCTATATGAAGAGGTGCTTTAGTGCCAAAGTATATACTGTTGGGCACATGAATCTGAGGGATACAGAGCTCCGAATAGCCACGGCCCTATAGTGTATATGTAACATACCCCTGCCCCCCGAAGCCCAAACCCTGTTCTGGCTCGGTAGGCCCCTATAATACCTGCCTGGGCTATTTGGAGGTTCGGTTTTGGGTTTAGGGTTTTAGGGTTTAGGGTTTAAACCCTAGACCCTAGACCGTGGCCATCTCTCCTGACCTACTGGCCTTCTTAGGAGTCGCAGACTGCAGCCTCTTGGGAAAAAGGAGCTCGAAACAAAAACCGTGGCTTTACTTCCATCTTGGCAGGTCAGCACCCTCCAGGCGCGCTTCAACAAGTTGAGCAAGCAGTTGCCCTTGGTCAAGGCACACCCGGCGTTGAAGGTTTTGGGTTCGCAGTTCCGGGTTCAGGGTGTAGCACTGACGCCTCAAATCATATGCGCGATGATATTCCTACCCTAAACCCTATAAACCTTAAATCCACCGTATGATTCAAAGAAGCTTCAATGTTTCAGGTTTGGGGTTTACGGGACTTTCGGGTTTCGCGGAAACACTCTTTAGGGACCCAAAAAGCACATAAGCATAAGCATTCTATGGGGATATCCCTACCTTATTGGGCTTCATTATAAGGAGGTTTATATGGGACATCCCTATCCTAAACCCCAAAACCCTAAACCCTAACCCCCTAATTCCTAACCCCCGAAACCCTAAACCCATATTTTTGCTTATGTGTTTTTTGGGGGCCCTAACTCTGCCCAAATACCGTCCAGTGCGAAGCAGCCCATGGCTCGGAAGTCAGAATTACAGGGGTTTCGGGCTTAGGGGTTTAGGGTTGAGGGTTTGGGGGTTTAGGGTTAGGGTTTAAGGGTTTAGGGTTCACGGGGTTTAGGGTTGAGGGTTTGGGGGTTTAGGGTTAGGGTTTAAGGGTTTAGGGTTCACG